>CM056947.1:19077515-19340411 GCA_029856935.1 Cyclocarya paliurus | reverse complement strand
GGCCTTTCATTGGCCTTGATAGTTCACTAGGTTGGATCTTAGTCTTGGGTTTTACTTAATTGGGGTGGGCTATAGCCTTAGATCTTAGTAAGTTGTGTCCAATAGTCTTATGTCTATTAAGTTGAGTCTAGTGTCTTATGTCTATCAAATCGGCCTTTTTTAGCCTGTGGTCTATTCTTAGTCCTCATATCTTAGTAAAGTAGGGCCCTAAGAGCACTAGCATTGGTTTAACCAAATGCCAGTTCATCAAAATTTGAAGAAATAGAGATGAAAATCATCTGCATTGAAATAGTTAAATACTAGTGGCTTCAAAAATGAGTTAAAGTGTTTCTTCAATTTTGAAGATATATTGTTCATCTTTAAAATGGATATTTTATTCTAAAATATTAGACTCAATTGCTCATAACTGCTTCGATATATTAAAGTCTACTTCTATATTATACTCGGTCTTGTATATTTATACTTGATAATGTATATTAGGTTCACAGATCACGTTCACATATCAATCTTCAAGAATAAGTTAGTTTTATAAAAATTAGTTTGAGGAAAAAAATAGTTGGGAAGAAATAATTTAAGTAAAAAATAAATTATTAATTTACATATAGTTTGTGTAATTGTAAAATATGAAAATATATATATATAAATATATTATTAAAAAAATAATTATTATTATTACTTTGACTAATCCAACGTGAAATATGGCTTCAATGATTTTGAATTTATAAAAAATATATACTTTTAACTAAATTTTAGATATAACTTTGATGAAACCATATTTATGCTCTAAAAAAACCACAAAAACTCATTGCTATCACCAATTTAACAGTTTCTTTATTTGCTGCATCCCTTCTTCAATTCTTCGACGACTTCCTCTTACGAAAATGAAACACGAACTCGAACATAAGTTCCCGCTTGCTAGTCGTCTGAGAGGAAATTATGAAAAGAATGGCATATCTCGAGTTGCAACGCTGGATAAGTTTAATCATTATTTTTTACTCCCTCTCGAGTCTCGACCCAAAAAAATAGAAGGCAAAAAAATAATAAAGAACAAATAGGTAAAGAGCAAATCTTCGAGTCATGCACTAAACTATTACTGCCACAGAAAATGAGGAATCCGAGATAATCTTCGGGAGCTAGCAAGACTCAAAAATTATATAATAAGTTTTAAACGAGCGAGAATGATAGCTATAGTACGGCCAGAGACACCATTCATTTGGCAATCAACTAAAAGGAGAATACACAAGTTGGGGGAAACAAGAGAACTTGAACAAATAAATAAGGCTTGGTTACTTGCTTAAACACTGGAAGACTGTAAACTCAAGTCAGAGTTCTGTTGAGGACTTACAAGCAACCACTTGATGCGACAACACTGACAAGGTAGCTAAGAAGTTACACAGTTCCAAAAATAAGATCCAAATAAAAATCTAACTAAGGAGTGCAAAACGGGGGGTTTTATAATTTCCAACAAAATCCAATATGAAGGCTTTTTGTCACCCCAAACTAAAAATACATACACAGTAAGACACAAGTTATTTTGTTTACTGGGCTACTGAACACGATGGGGCTTGATTTACCGGTAAGGTAGCAATCGGCATCCTGCAAAATCTCACAAGAAGTTAACTTACAGTTCAGCAACCCAGAAAGGTATACAATAACTACATTACTTTTGGCACAGAACAAGAATGGGGAGGAAGATATTCAGGGTATTCAATGGCTAATAAGAAGGTAATTCAAAAGAAATAAGCAATAAAAGCATCTTCACTACGCTGTATTGACATTGAAATAAATAAACTCCGCAACTAGATATGGCATGATACGAACATCCCCATGATGTGTAGAATGATTACAAATAAGCATAAGAGGGAGGGATTATAGCCAGACAGCCAGGGAGTATAGAAAAATTGTAAAACACAGGTTAGATTACAACATGCTCCGAAAGCCATTTAAATTGGGCTGAAAACTGAATACCAGTACCAGAATGCAATGCAAACACTCATGCACAAGCAATTACAAAGTGTCTAAACCAGGTATGATTGTCAAGAGAATGAAATACACTTGTCTAAAGCAGGTATGATTGTCAATAGAATGAAATACACCGAGAATGAAATACACTCCACACAAGACCAAAGAATAATGCCAAGTATGAGAAAAGAGAAACAAAAACTTACTTAGTGTCAAGACGTGGTTTCTTGTTAGCTTTTTTCTTATTCTTCCTACGTTTTCTTCCAGAACTTGGACCTACACCCAGAGGCTGTTGCAACATAGGAGGCACAAATGCAATTGGAAGATTGACAGCCTGAGATGACAGTTTTATATTGATAGGTTGAGATGATGGTTCTGGTTTTGGTAATTTGAATTCATGGCGAAATGGAGGCATTCCTGAGGAAGACCCTGGATTTGCACCTCTTCTTGCGCTGTTGTCCAACAATCACTTCAACATCTTGATCAATGCTGAGTTCCTGGTGCACCAGAGGCATTCCTAAGGAATACCCTGGATTTGCACCTTCTGATGCGCTATTGGCAGCAAGAGCCACTTCAACATTTCTATCTTCACTGATTGCCCCAGAAACTTTATCTATGCTTATTCCTTGGGATTCGGAGTTAATTTGTCCTATGCTTACCCCCGGGGTAGAACGTTAATATGGCCAGAACATGGGCTCTTCACCTTATGCAGTGCAGCATAGAGTTTGCCTTTAGACCTAATTATCTCCGAAAGAATAGTTCTTGACCCAGCATCACCTGATTGCATCTTCCACTACTTAGCCATACCCATAAAAAAAAAAAAAAAAAAAAAATGCTTGGCATAAAGCACAAAAAAATAAAATTCATATTAATATACCCAATATCGATAGAATAACGGCACGCGCTGCCAATTGTTCAGCTTCTTTCTTGTTTCTTCCAGCTTCACCGGTGTACATTACACCATTGAAAACCAAAGAAGATACGAAAACTGGAAGCAGCCCTTGTGGTTGAATAGTGTTATAACTAGGCATTTCCAGATTCATCTTGACAGCAAATTCATGAAGGATAGACTTGCAAAATACCGTATCCTACAAAGTAACCCTCAAAAAGTTAATTGACAACAGTAAAAACTAAGATGGCGGACAATATTGTAAACTAAAACAAATAACCTAGAGTAAAATATTACAAACATAGATAAACAAATGAGACTAAGGGCATGCTTGGATGCTTGAATATCTCCAAACTTTACAAATAGTAGTGAAATTATTTGAGTAAAGATGTTTTATTGGGTTTTGGAAAATGAGAGAAAAAGTTGAATAATTTTTTTTTAAAAGAAGTATTGTATTGGAGTTTTGTGAAAATGAATAGATGAAGTCAAAAAATTGTTTGGATGTAATTTTGTAATATTATTTTTGTTTTGAAGTTTCTAAAAGTTGTATTAATTTTTGTATTTGATTAATGATTAGATGAAAAGTTTAAAATTTAAAATAGAAAAGTATTTTGTGTTTGAGTGGTGTTTGGAAATGAAGTGAGAAACTTTGGGAATTGTGAGAGTTTTGGGAATGTTTGGTGGTTTCCAAACATGCCCTAAGCCTCAGCAAATTGAGCCTAAATGGCATTTATAGGCGGATTAACGTTATGCCTTATGTCTGCATATATCATCCATAATTCCTTCCATTGCCTTCAATGCAGATTATTTAAATCCTACCAATGTTTTTTTTTTCCAATCAAAGAAAAGCCTCTTGCCATTCTTCATCAAAGAAACACGAGATTTTAGTGTCATCAGAGAAAATAGAGAGATTGGGATAAGATATTAAAAATTGATTTATAAAGGGAGTACCAACTGAAAAATTCCTTTCCTTCTAAATACAAGACCATGTTTGCCAGCTTGTAATTAAGAATACTACCTGCTTATCACTACTCATAATGACATTTACCCATTTGGAGAATGAGTCTTATGGCACAACTTAGTCAGTTATTCTCGCAGTTCAAATAAGATTCGGACCGCCACTTCTCTGAAAGCATGGTTCTTGACTCCTTCTCTCCTCCTCCCTGGAGCTCATTCATTCATTGGGTGATCCCTTGCTCACGTGTTTGCTCATCATTTAGGTCGGTGAGTGAGATTTCTACTCATTGCAGACACCTAGGTTCTTCACACCTTGATACTACTAGGACCCTTGTGCCCTGGCCCTTGATCAAATAAAGTTGCCCGCCCTATGACCCACAATTCAAAATGAGCCTTGGTAAGAGACGTGGACATTCCCCATTTTGCGGTTCCCTCCAGTCCATTCTCGAGTTGGGATAGGGGAAAATCTTAGCGATTGCCTTCATGGATCCAAACAAGCTCACAAGGCACACAATAAGAATAAGACCAATAGAGACTTCATAAGAGACCATTTGAGCGCAGATCGTAATGCTCCTAGAAAGGCATATTTCAAATATTGAGTAAAAGTTCCCAAAATCAACGAGTTAATCATACCCTTCTTTGAACCATACCCAAGTCATAATGAGATTAAATAAGAAGCTTCCTTGGCTATGTGGAACATGGATTAGCATCATGTCATTCCTACAAGCGATCCCCCATCTAGGATTGGAACAAGTGCTATATGAGGACTTCGAGATCAAATAGAATATATTTCTTTCCATTCCTCATACGCCACTTAATTCTTCGAAACAATAGATCAAAGTGATTTCCTCCCTTTTCCAATAAGTCGACGGCATTCCACCGTTGGATACTTCGAATAAACTAGGGCACATATAGGATACACCGGTGCTAAAACCTTTTCTCAAGATATCTTCCAAACTGTTGGGGTTATTGCTCGATGTTGTTCCCTCAGTTTGAAACCAGTTCGTTCCGTAGTTTTAGAATTCTAAAGATCCAAGCCCCAAACACTTACTATTGGGAATGGATTACTGCTTACTGATATTGAAAAGTACTTCACTTAGAAAAGATACAACCTGCATATTAATGTTCTAAAGGTCTACAGAAGTTTATTGTGAGAAAATTCTCTTGAGAATTACATTGCCCATATGATATTACAAAACAATTTTTTTTTTATTAGCACCAGGTGTCTGAGAAAAAAAATCCTGACTAATTCCAGGAGAGAACAAGCCTTTAGCAATGAGTTTCCTGCAAGTGCATCTGGAGTAATTCAAGGGAAAGTTCCCTCAGTCCAATGGTCCCTAGAAATTGTTTACACCAAAATTCAAACCTTATACTTGAAGGGAGCATATAGAACGACAACTAAAATAGGTCCAAATTCAACGAATTCTCAAAAGTGAATTACGACAGCTACCTCCTAGCATTCCTTTATGAATCAAGCTTGAACATATGAGCCAAGACCAATGGTTCACTAAAAGGGGCCCATGTTTTGTATGATTTTTTTTCTTGAGCAGGTCAACATTCTACACTGAAACAAGACAACTAAAAAGGGAGAACCTAAATCGTGTAAAAGATTTTAAAAAAAAATGCAAATTATGACTACCATGAAGATGTAAATCAGGTCTGCCAATAAATTGGCTGAGGTTCTTGCAACCTCAGACAATTTTCCAATAAAGCAAGTGGGATTTATCAACTAAAATTGACGGGAAAAACAAACCTAAAACTCCTTCGAGTCCCAAGTTCAACTAAAAAATAAAATATAACAATTATAAGATGCTAAAAAAGTCATATGAACCCTCTGGATAAATAGAAAAAAAAAAAAGAGTTGCATACGCCCAAAGTCAAAATAAACAATCTTGAAGCAACAAACCTGATGAATGAGAGGGCAACCTTCATTCTTTATCTTTTGTAATATGTTCTCGAGTGCAACTTTGGCTACATCTTGCTCTGCTGCTTTTCGATGTGAAAACGTGTTGGGAGAAGTATAAGTTTCCCCGTCCACAATCACAGTCGACCTAAATTGCGGTGCATGTTGAGGCCCCTCATTAGCAGTGCAATACAATGGTAGTGAAATTGCAGACCTTTGAGCGTATTCCTGCAAACGGTTCTTGTGCATCAACTGTTCTGGAATGCCTAAACAAGACATGACCCACATAGCTTTTAGAGATTACTTATTTACCTCTGTTGGTGTCACAAATTCAACAATATATGGCTCATCCATAAAAATAATCTTAAATATAAACTCACACAAATGCAGCAATAACAAAAAATGGATTAAACAATAATTAACACAAACCATTTTAACGTTTTCGAGAATCATATGATAATTAGGGCAGTTCCAAAGTCACACAAATTGCTTAATATACAGAAAAATAGAGGTGAATTAGCACACTATTTAGGCAGCATCTTGTACAAGAAAACAAAGGCACCATCAACAAACTACAAGATCTTGCTCATCTCATTGAGTGTACGTCAATATATACATCAATCGTAACGTGCTAGCAAAAATGCAACAACATTACTCTGCACGGTCCCTCCCACTAAAAGATCTTATCGCAAATTCGAAAAATTAATTCTTTCTTAACCCAGAGTCTACCAGATGGAAAACGGCTTAATAAACATGCATATTTTTATCTAACAATTCTTTTTGAAAAGAAGCAGCTACATCAACAATATGAAAGCTAAGCACACAGAAAATGAAGGAGATTTTAAAAAATTAAAATTAAAATAAGGAAACAAATTTAGATTACCCCTCTCTCTCTTAATATTGACGGAAGGATCTAAAGAATTAAAAAACAAAAGTGCATTAATCTTTTAAACAATAAAGTTTTCTCAATCCCCACTGAAAGATAGAGAAAGCGGGCGATTTGGTTGTTGAGAAAAAATGTAGGATATCAAAACGCAAACAGAAAAATAACAAGTTTACGAATATTTGGGATAGAGAAGAAACAAAAATCTTTAATCAAAGCTCACATATATCATCGCTTTGGACCGCTTAAGAGAAATATAAAACCCAAAGCTGTTACCAGAAGTATCATCGCCTCTGACTCACCAGAAGAAGTGGACGGCACTGCAAATTGAGGCAAAGGCTGAACCGGAAAAGGAACAGGAGTCGTATACGGAGCTGAAACCTGATGCTGAGGAAAAGGACTCAAACTCGGTTCGCCCTTACAACGGGCCGGATTGCAGCCGAGAGAGAGAGAGAGAGAGAACAGGGGGAAGCAGTGACTGAGTACAGACCAGACGGGATGACGCTCGATAAATGAAATAAGCGTACCCTAAACCACAGATAATAATAATAATAATAATAATAATAATAATAATAATAATAATTAAAAGAAAAATTAAGCGTATTCTAAGTTCCTAACCCTAGTGAGCAGCTTAACTCTATGAATGAAAGCCACGTGTCGAAGCTCATATCAAGAGGTCATCCGAAGAAGCCACCTCATCACAAGTAGGGGTGGGCACGGGCCGATCCAGATCGAGAAAATCGACCGGACCAGTTAATTAGTTTTGAATTAGACCAAATAGAGACTAATCATGATTCGGTCCGATCCAAATTTTATCATTCACAATCTAAAATGTTTTCAGACCGAACCGGACTGAATAGAATATAAATAATTTTTATATTTTTTTATAATTTTTATATATAATTAATTATATACATAATTATACTATATTATAATTAAGTATAGACTATAGACTATATTTATACAATTATACTTATACTAATATTACTAATATATAACTATATTATATTACTAATAGTCTAATACTTTATACTAATACTATTATATAGTTATACTAATAGTTATATTAGTTGTATAACTAATATAACTAATAATAGTATTAGTAATAATTTATATCAATGTATTATTATATAATATATAGTATTAGTATCAATATATTATAAAATATATAGACACACAAACACTATAAGTCTATATGTAGTAGTAAGTTAGTAACAGTAACACTATAGTCTATAATAATATTAGTATCACTATATCATTATAATATATATATACACACACTATAAGTTTGTATGTAGTAGTAAGTTAGTAACAGTAACACTATAGTCTATAATAGTATAATATATAGTATTAATATGTATTAATATAGGATTATAGCATAATGTATGTATAATAGTATAGTATTAATATCATTATAAGTTATAACTATAGATACCTAATAGGCTTATAGGCTAATAGCCTAATACAATGATTTATTAATCATATTACAAATTTATCTATCATAGATTCTTAGAAATTTAGAATTATAAATTATAATATTTATAATACATTGAATTTGAGTCATTTACATACTTTAAGTTAGTAACAAATTAGCAATTAACATTTAACATTATCAATATAATTATCATTAATTTTTTTTAATGAGTTAATTAAATAATCCACATTAAATAGTTTATTTGATTTTAACTTTACTAATTTAAATAATTTTTTTAATTAATTTATGTGCCAAAAAGATAAAAGAATCACAAAAAAAAAAAAAAACACATGGGAGTTGCCTTCTCAGAAATAGTGCCGTTTGATTCAAAATGGGTCTCAAACGGTGTCGTTTTAGTCACTGCAAGCCAAACAAAGAACTGGGTTGCATGAAACAGCATCGTTTCACGCAACCCAGTTATTTTTTTTTTTCAATCTACATACCTAAAACGACGCCGTTTGGGTCCAATTGATAACCAAATGGCGCCGTTTCAAAAACGGGACTGGCGTCTTCCCCCCCTCCCCCCCCCCCACCCACCCCCCCCCAAAAAAATTCATTTTCACTTTTCCCCAATTTTCCAATTCCTCTCATGAAAACCCTAAGGCGTCTTCGATCACCCTCCATCACAGAAGGCTCGCAGCCACTCGGTAGTCAACTCTCTCTCTCTCTTTTTCAAATGCTCTTGACTTTGAAGAATTTTGAGATGATTGGAGAAATGTTTTTCATGTTTAGCCTTTTGGATCTTATGCTCTGCTCTGTTTATTTAATCTCAACTCTTGTACTCTACGATATCTGCTTTCTTGTATGCGTTATTTTAACTTATTTATGTGTTGTGGTCCCGTGGATCAATTATATGGGGTGGATGTGTTGTATAGATGTTGCTTCTCCAAGTTTGGATATTGGGAATTAGTAAATTGTGTTAATTAAAGTGATTTACAAATTAACATTAATGATCGCTGTAATTTGTCATCAAAATATTCTAGCTAAATCAATAGGAGCCAGGAGGCAGCTTTCCATGACTAGCCGATTGCAAGGATCGATATGTATTTTGAAGCAGTTGCATGCAGACACATACACATGAGTAGTACTACTCATGATGTACAACCACGCAAGAAGACTACTTTTGTTTATGCATCTATTTTTTAGTTGATATTTATACCTCTATTTACAAGTACGTACTATATAATATCCTTAACTCCAATGAGAATAATAATATATATATATATATATTATATATATATATATATATATATATATTGCATGTCTTTCATCTGCATGTATTAAAAAAAAAATTGTTCTCTCGATCGTTATCATATAATATTCTTGGAAATATGGTCTTGCATGTGAGGGTGATATGCATGTGAATATTCCATCATCCAATATCAATATTGTAAGCTAATTAATTAATATCAGCTAATTAAATATGTAATTTATATATATATATATATATATATATATATATATATATTCAGATGCATTAATTAAAATCCTCATTCATGCACTCATGATCGTATTGGCTAGGAACACTTCACGTGGTGGAGAAGTAGTTGACCGAGTGCATGGTCGTGACAAATATGTCCTCCACTGGGTGGCTGTAACAAATTTAGTAGCCCTGATTATTTGCGGGGAAGCAGAGAGGAAAATAGAAGATGCAGAGAGAGGATTGATTGCAAGAGAATAATGCTTTCACTATTTGATTGATTTCTTTACAGTATGTTGAGCTATCTATTTATAGTAACTACAAGGAATAAAAGAATCAGAATTCTAACTAATTTGTACAGTCTGTATGAACCAGAATTACAGCTCATGGTATTCTAGAAGCTTCCTTATTGTGCTGATTTATTATCACTGAGCTGGAGCATGTGTCTGAGGTGGATTGCTGTAGTGGCATTTGCTATGGTAACTCTAACACCCCCCCCCCCCCACAAGATGGAGAGTGTATGTCAATGACTCCCATCTTGCGCAATAAGGAGTAGAATAGTGGAGAGTAGAGAGCTTTTGTGAGGATATCGGCTAACTGACAAGAAGATGGTGTGTATGCAGTTGAGATAATACCCTCTTGAATTTTATCTCGAATTAGATGACAATTTAATTCGATATGCTTAGTTCTTTCAAGGAAAACTGGATTAGAGGCAATGTGTAGAGCAGACTTGCTGTCACAATGAAGGGTAGCGGGCTGAGGATGAGGGATCTTGAGGTCAGCAAGTAAATACTTTAACCAGATAAGTTCACAAGAAGTAGCAGCCATAGACCGGTACTCTGCCTCAGCTGAACTGCGAGAAATGGTGGTCTGTTTCTTACATTTCCAGGAAATGAGTGATTGCCCGAGAAATACACAATAGCCAGTTGTAGATTTTCTTGTATTCGGGCATGATGCCCAATTAGAATCACAGTAGGATATTAATTGACAAGAAGATGATGCAGGAAATAGCAATCCTTTGCCAGGTGATTTTTTGAGATAATGCAGCACCTTGTAAGCTGCTTGAAGATGTGGAACCCAAGGAGTACTCATGTATTGACTAAGCAAGTTAACAGAGAATGAGAAATCCGGGCGTGTGATGGTTAAGTAAAGGAGTCTTCCAATGAGTCTTCTGAATTCCGAGGGATCATGCAGTAGCTGTCCTTCATCTTTGTGAAGTTTGAGATTCGGGTCCATGGGACTCAGACTGGGCCTACAGCCAGTTAAACCAGCATTGTCGAGAATGTCTAGACAATATTTCCTCTAGCATAATTGAATACCAGTTGAGTTTCAGGCTACCTCCAAACCAAGAAAGTACTTAAGAGTACCAAGGTCTTTGATCTTGAATTTTGACTCTAGAAAAGTCTTGAGAGCTGAAATATCATGATAATCATTGGAAGCAACAATTATATCATCAACATACACAAGTAGTGCAAGAAAGGATGAACCAGTTCCTTTAGTAAAAAGGCTGTAATCAGCTCTTGACTGAGTAAAACCATATTGTAACAAGGAAGATGAAAATTTGGCATACCATTGCCGAGATGCTTGTTTGAGGCCATACAAACTCTTGTTTAATTTGCAAACCTTGTTCTTTCCTTGGACTGAGTAACCAGGAGGTATTTTCATATAGACTTCTTCCTCTAATTCGCCATGTAAGAAGGCGTTATGTACATCAAATTGATGAAGTTTCCAACCTTTGATGGCAGCCACAGCAAGTAAGGTTTTGACAGTTACAAGTTTGGCTACGGATGAGAATGTCTCATGGTAATCAAGACCCTCCTCTTGAGTGTACCCTTTGGCAACTAAACGGGCTTTGTGCCTCTCAATTGTTCCATCCAAATTGTATTTAATCTTGTAGACCCATTTTGAATCAATGGTCTTCTTCCCAATAGGAAAATCAATAACATCCCAAGTCTTGTTCAACTCTAAAGCAGAAATTTCATTATCCATTGCAATACGCCAATCTAAACTTTTCACAGCTTGTGCATAAGTGGATGGTTCAGTGTGATTAAGGATAGAAATGGCAAAAGCAGCATGGTTGGCAGACAACTTTTCATGAGATAAGATAGAATGTAATGGATATAAATGAGGAGTAAGTGAATTACCTTTGATCTCTGAGCTGGAGAAGGAAGTAGTGGGTGTAATGACCTGTTGGCAGGAGTAGTCTTGGAGATAAGCAGGGGATTTCTTTGGTCTGTTTGATCTATGGGAAGAAGGTTGTGTCTAAGGTGGAATGTTAGGTAGAGTAGCAGAAATAGGATCTGTGATAGGATCTGAAGGAATGGTAGGAGAATTTTGTTGTGATGAAGAATGTTCTATGAGAGAGTTAGAGGGGATGACAGGTTTCGATGGTTGTGCTGGAGCTGTGGGATGATCAGATTGCTGTGGTGGTGAGTCTGTTATGGGAATATCAATGTGTATTTCTGGGGACCGGGTGTTGATATCAGTATGTAGAGGTGAGGACTGGGTGGCGGAATGGGCAGTATGATATGGAAAAATGTGTTCATAAAAAGTGACATCTCGAGTAAAAAATGGTTTGGTTGGTTAAATCATATAACTTGTAACCTTTGATTCCAAATGGGTATCCAAGCATAATGCATTTTCTTGCTCGAGAGTCAAATTTGTGTCTGTTTTGTTTTAGAGTGGATGCGTAGCAAAGGTAGCCAAAGGTTCTCAAGTGTTGATAGGTTGGTTTGATTTGAAAGAGAAGTTGGTAAGGGCTATGATTTTGCAAGTTGGGAGATAGTGTTCTATTAATGAGATAGGTAGCAGTTAAAACGCAATCATTCCAAAAAGATAAGGGAACACCGGATTGGAATTTTAAGGCACGAGCAACATTCAAGATGTGTTGGTGTTTTCGTTCTACAACTCCATTTTGTTGGGGGCTCTCAGCACATGTTTTTTGGTGAATGATCCCTTTTTGCATGAAAAAATCAGTCATTAAGAACTCATTTCCATTATCAGATCTGAGAGCTTTCAGTTTGGTTTGAAATTTTGTTTCAATTAGTGAGCAAAAATGTTGAATTAAAGGTCGAGTTTGAGATTTGTTTTTCATTAAATAGACCCAAGTGGATCTGGTAAAATCATCAACGATTGTTAAGAAATATTTTGATCCATCATGTGCCATTTGGGAATAAGGTCCCCAAATGTCACAATGGATGAGGTCAAATGGTTGTGAAGCATGTTTGTCACTAATGGGAAAGGGTAATCTGTGGTGCTTTGATAAATGACATGTAGAGCATGGAACACTTGACTCCATAAAAGTTAAGAGAGGTAAATCCTTTTGTAACAAAGATAAGCATGAATCAAATAAGTGACCCATTCTACAATGCCATAAATTGTGAACACTTTGTTGAGAAGTGACAAAAGCAGAAACAGAGAATTTTTTTAAAGGTAAAGTAGATAAAATGGAAGATAGAGCTGTGGGAGACACTTCTGCCAGCCGAAGATGATAAAGGCCATTGACAACCTCACCCTTCCCAATCGTGCTCCAAGAGAAAAGGTCCTGCACATAACACTTATTATTGAAGAAGACAAAACAACAATTAATGTCCTGGCTTAATTTTTTGGCTGAAATGAGATTGAATTTAAAGGATAGGATGCATAAAACATCTTTGAGAGTAATGACAGAATTTAATTTAACAATACCCTTGTGGGTAACATTGGCATGATTACCATTTGGAAACTTGACTTTAAAATCAACTATGGTAGGTGAGGAAGAATAAAAGGAGGTGCAACAGATCATATGATCTGTTGCACCCATGTCTATAATCCAAGGAATAGAAGGTGATGTATGAGAAACTAAGAAACAGGAAGCTATACCAGATATGGTTGAAGGCAAAGGGCAGACTGGAGATGGATCAATGGACTGAACCTGATTTGCAGCTGGTTGTGTAACATGAGACTGGAGCAAGGCAATGAGATGTTGATATTGCTCCTTAGTTAGAACTGCCTGAGAATTGCTACTGATCTGTTCTTGGTTGGATAGATTAATTTGATTAACAAAAGGGTCAGGTCCTTTGGGTCGATTGGCAAGCTTATGGCCAGGAGGATAGCCATGTAATTTATAACATTTCTCTGCAGTGTGACGAATGAGATTACAATGTGTACATGTGGGTTTTTCAAGATTCGGATTGGCCTTAAAACATTTTTCAAGAGAATGACATTAGACTTTGCAAAAAGTGCAAAATAATTTGTCTTGTCTATGGGAAAAAGTTTTCGAGGTATCTCGGGTGGATGGATAATAAGTTTTGGTGGCTAAGGCAAGTGTTCCATGAAGGTTGGGAGGATTGGAGATCTGCTTTCATTTTTCTTCTTGTTGAACGAGAGCATAAACTTCACTCAAGGATGGTACAGGTTTGAGAAGGATAATCTGGGCTTTGATATTGCTGAAAGAATCATTGAGCCCCATAAGGAATTTCATCATCCAGTCACGTTGTTGGTTCTCAATCACAGGTTTCATGGCACCACATGTGCACGATGGAATAAGTTCAAAATTGAGGAGTTCATCAAATAAAATTTTCAACTTAGAGAAGTAAAGGCTGACAGAATCATCACCCTGAGTAATATTGTGAATGGATTGCTTCAACTCATAGATTCTTGGCCCATTGTTTTGGGGAAAACGTTGTTCGAGTTCAAGCCATAATTCATGGGTAGTTTCAACATAAACAACATTGTTTTTTATTTCAAGGGACATTGCATTCTGAAGCCAAGTTACAACCATGTCATAGCATTCAAGCCATGGATCTAACAAGGCATTGGTGGAAGATGGTTCAAGAAAAGTACAATCAATGAAACCCAGTTTCTTTTTGATTCGTAGTGATCGACGCACTGTGCGTGCCCAAGAGTGGTAGTTTTCAGCAGTGAGCAGATGATTGGTGAGTAGCGTTGTGGGGCCATCATTTGGATTGAGAAAATAAGGACTAGAAGGGTCTTTAGGGTTGATAGAGGTTTTTCTGTGGGTATCTTCAGAAGCCATTGTTATGGCTCTGATACCATAACAGATTTAGTAGCCTTGATTATTTGCAGGGAAGCAGAGAGGAAAATAGAAGATGCAGAGAGAGGATTGATTGCAAATGAATAATGCTTTCACTATTTGATTGATTTCTTTACAGTACGTTGAGCTATCTATTTATAGTAACTACAAGGAATAAAAGAATCAGAATTCTAACTAATTTGTACAGTCTGTATGAACCAGAATTACAACTCATGGTATTCTAGAAGCATCCTTATTGTGCTGATTCATTATCACTAAGCTGGAGCATGTGTCTAAGGTGGATTGCTGTAGTGGCATTTGCTGTGGTAACTCTAACAGGCTGGGCCACACATGTCGCTGTTAAGGAGTACCCCACGGCGACAGAGATCAACGATGAGTTAGTTAGCGCTGGCGGTGACCTCGCCCGCATGTGAGTGTTGTGTGCTCGTTGCCTCTGCAGCGCCTGACATTCACGTCACCCGTCAACAAGGAACATTTGTAAGTGCACAATTGAGATGTGCATGGGTAGCTGGCACAGTGTATGCCATGCACAGTGCCAGCGAGGTCAGGCGCTGGCACTGTGCCCTTAAATGCATAGTGCCTGCCAGTGCACATGTCTTGTACTATGCTTGTAAGTGTATGGATATTGTGTACTTAAGTACACAGTCTTCACCTTCCTATGTGTGCCTGGTGCACTATGTATTTTGTTCTTGAAATGCGTGAGCCAGTGTGCACCTACAACTCAAGTGTCCTAGGAGTTTGGATTCCCGGGTCTACACATTAACGACAATATTTTTCATAAAAATAAAAGTCAAAAGTTCAAGAACACTTATAAGGGAGAATTCCCTCTGTCTGCTTAGCAATTAATTAGCACATTGAGAAATCGTCATTCTCCAACCTCTGGTTTAGAAAGTGAAACAAATCCCACAGACGACGCAATAGGCTAGAAGGGGAGAAAGAGTCAATCCCGACCCGCTATGATGATTCAGGCCTCAATCAGTATGGTTTGATGCCCCTATCAATGATCCGGTGCGGTTGTATTGTATTGATACGTACATACATAGCAGTGAAAGGAAAATAAATGCAGAAAATAAAAAGAGATGAATACACATATTTATGTGGTTCGACATAATGCGTACATCCATGGGCGTTTGAGGAGGAGAAACTCATTATAATATGCTTATTACAGTCTCTCATAGCCGCTCATTTCTCATTGTACAATAGAGATCTTGAATATTTTTGCTAGACTTCAGCGGAGCTCCCCTTTGAGAGGTTGAAGAAGGGGTCAAAGAAGAACCAGTTTGAAGTCGTCTGGACCTCCCATTTTATCTAATCTTCTTCATGCGTGAGCCTTGGTAGTGGTGAGGGATGTCCACTTTGCGTATCTGACTCCCTCTCCCTTTCCCACTTTCTCTAACACCTTCATGCCCCCTTATCCCTTCTTGTTGCCTCTCCCTTTCTCTTAGTCTATCTCCTAGTGGTAGCCTGGTCTTGGGCCTGGCGTATTTTACCCCTCACACAACCAATCTCGCATACGTAGCTGTATTTCTTTGAGGCAACTAATAGAGAGAGATATGGAAGACGTGTTAGGAGAGAGAGATTCTTGAGAAGATGGTGAGGTTGTCGGCGCAAGAGGGAAGAAGGAGATATATATATATATATATATATATATATATATTTTAGGATTTGGTGGATCTCAAACAGTGTCATGTGGAAATTAGGCGGAAAGGGGGAGGGGGGGTTGGGCTGGGCTTCTCGTGTGAAATTGGGGAGGGAGGATTGGACTTCAGTTTATTTTTTGGACTTTAGATGTGAGAAATAGATAATACCATAGATCAGTTTGGACTTAACAATTGGCCTATAGTCTTTTCATTTTTTCCTTCCAAATTGATACCAACTAGTCATAAAATTCTAATAGAAAACAAAATCTTGAGAAATTACGTTTTAATGTTGTGTAACATTTTATTTCCTTTAATTTTGAGTTCAATAACTAACTTGAAATTAATAACATATTTGAAGTAGATTTCCAATTTCTAATGTATTATAGTTTATTTAAAATCTTTTTTTAATTGTAAAGGATGAAAGTTTATATTATAATTAAATTATTAAATTATTTAACACTTACTACTGTAGTTTCTAATTTTAAAATTAACACATTATATATTTATTCTAGAAACAACAAACAACATAGGTATTCAACTATAGCTTTTAAAATTAACAATAATAGTTTTGGTAGTATAATTATATATTTTCATCAGGTAAGAAATTATAATTTCTTAATAATTTAAATAGATCTGCATGTTTATTAAATCTCTCATTATTCTTAATATAGTGTTATTTAAGCCCCAATCGTACTGATATTAAATTGAGCAAACAAAATTTATTTTAATATGAACTACACCATTACATTAATTTCTTTTTTTGAAATGACATGTTCAATTGCCACTCCTAGCTACCCACATCGATATTGCAATCTCATCTCTAATTGCACCCATAGCTTGGGTTGATTTAGTTGTCATATCTGCACCCATACTTTGGGCAGCCAACGATGTGAAATATCTTCCATTGTGGTTTCGCCTAACACAAACATATAGACAGCATTATTGAGTTTGGTTAAGTAGATGTAAAAGAAATCATTTCATCTATAATAAATGATTCAAACTGTTCATATAGAAGGGAAATATGCTTACCCTAAGAGCATGTGCCCAATGTTCGTCACTGTTGATGACCATTTCAATCTTTGCGTCCCAACCCATACCTATTTGGCTCATAAGGTCGGTGAACTGTTACTGCTTCAACTTGAGCCTATCTAGTTTGCCCTTAACGTGATTGGCATCATACACCCTTATACCTACCGTCGTGAGGCGTTGAGCATAAGTTGTATGGTCTCGGGCTGTGATCCTCCCTACCTTTATTGCACCAATAAGGGTGTCCCCGTACAACATGTCAATCAAAATCTCCTTCATCCCATCGGTCTAGAGCTCACAATTAGTATGTGTATTTTCCGGATCATTCATGTGAATTATCTAAGAATGTAGACAATATGTATATTCAACATATTCTTGATGATTGTAGTAAAAAGTAGATAGACAATATCCAAGAGCATGCATGTTAATTAAGTTGAATTATTGCATATTTTATACATCTAGAACCCATATATTTAAATTATTTCATTACATTATTGTTGGCGCAAGGAGGATAATCAGAATCTCCTTCATGACGGAGATGGCGGCAGAGGGCTCTAAAGCTCACTAGCCGCGACACACTGTGGTGTTCCTTTAAAAAAAAAAAAAAAGAGGAGGGGAAAAGTGAGTAAGGGGTCTGCTGCGGAAGGTGGACAAAGACACATTGCTGTCCCCTCCTCATCGGTGATGTCCACTATTGCAGTCAACCCGAAGTATGAAAAATACACTGGTGCGGCGTTGCTTAGTCTGAGGGAAGAAGAAAGAAAGGAAACCTCTAGGGTTTTCTTCTAACGATCTATGGGCCAGGCCCTGGGTTCTAGCCCAATTTGAGAGAAGAAATAATGGGCCACTGTTGTGGCCCAGCCTAGTAGAAAACTTAAATAAATAAATAAAAAGGAGGGGAAGGTATCTGGCTTGAACAGTAGGCCCGACCCAGGTCAACTTATGTTTGACCAATGAATTGAACCGGGTCTTGGCCTTGTTTACTGGACTAGTCCGGTTCAGACCTGGACCAGTCAGCTTATAATATTATTATTTAATTAAAAAAAACTTTTCTTTTATATGCATGTTCTTATTATTAAATACATGTGTGAATTATTTTGGCTTTTATTTAAATTATTGTTATTATGCCATATATAATTGTTTATCCAATATGAGGTAAACGATTTACACCAAAATTAAGTAAAAGATTGGTTGCCCAAATGTACAAGATTTTTTTAAATTTTGGTGAAAAATCATTATTTGTAACACCCCCAACCTCCGCTTAGGATGGAATAGAGACTTAGAGTATTGGAACATGTAACACAATGCTACATATCCCCGACAGCCAATATGCAATGTATCATATTATGCAATTAGCAATATGCAATAGCTGCAGCGGAAATAAGGGTGAAAATAAAACTTATGCAAGAATAACTAAAACATCACAATGCATTACCGACCATCATAAGTTCAAAACTAATGAAACGGAGACTTAGAGCATCGGGATAGGTAACACAATATTACATACCCCCGTTCATGAGAGTTAATATGCAATGCATCCTATTTTGCAACTAGCAGTATGCAATAACCACAGTGGAAACAAGGGTGTAAACAAAACTTATGCCAGAATAACTAAAGCATCCTAATGCATTACGGATCATCATAAGTTCAAAGCCAAATCATAGCATAACTTAATACAACTAAATATTAAAGTTTCTAAAGTAAAATTAATCGCTTCATGCGTTCTAAAGCATGAAGGACTATGGCTATAAACATGAGAATTAAGTCCAATCTCCTCTCAAGGTTGGGGTCCTCCTCAAATAGTCGGATCCAGTGCTCCATATAATTTGTCCTCCTTGTATCCTGACACAATTCTATCATTCCAAGTGGAATGATAGTGGGTCCACAATGGGTGAGATTTATATGAAATCTTAGTGAGTTAACAACCAATTTGTACAAAGATAAATTATGCATGAAGAATGATAAATATGAAATGCAAAAAAAATGTGTGTGTGTCCTATCCAAATTCCTCAATATTTTCAGAAAAATGGAGACATATATTTTCGTTCAGAGAACATTTTTTTACTTCAATCATTAAAAGATATTATTTTCATAATAACATTTCATCCTTACAATTCATAAATTAATCATAATATCATAACGTGTGGTATCATCACAGTTCCCCATATGCAGTATGAGTACCTGTTAGTGATCGTAGTACAACTCACAAACTATGTTGTCTCCAGACTCGTTTTCAATGCATTGGTAATATAATATAGCATCATAACGTGTACACCCACCAGCCTTAGGTATTATAAAATTTTGACTTCGCTCTGACGCTCTTTAAAAAGAACCTATTCGAAACCCGTTGATTGTTCTTCATCAACTCAGGTGATACGAACTCCACCAACGATTGTGATGAAACCCGATAACAATGATGGTTTGGAACCCTAAGATCGTGAAGACAAAATTTTTTGAGTCTTGACCCGTCACCTAACAAGATGAAAACCAAGACTACGAAGGATAGAAACGCCACACCAAGAAAACCTAAGAATCTCTCAGGAATCAAGGTGATAAGTTTGGTTGTTTGAACGCCACAAGATTAACTTGATAAGTTCAAGAGTTCTCTTAAGAAAGAAGAGGAACAGAAGGCCTCACAAAGGTGATAATTTTCTGAAAACATAATCTGTGTCCCCTCCTAGCCAATCCCTTCCGTTTGAATTGTTCCTCCACCTTTATGGCGTGATGCACCATATCCGTCAACTCAACATAGTGTTGCATCTCGACTATATCCGCAATCTCACGATTTAATTATTTGAGTCCTGAGAGGAAGAACAAAAGAGGACCTATTTTGGCTAACCTCAAGAAGTGCACCTTTGCAAGGATAAGCTTGTGTTTCTTGGTTTTGTTGTTAGAAAGAGAGAGAATTTCGGCCATAGTGAGAAAAAGAGAGGAAGGCCGAAATTGGAAAAAAAGAGTTGAAAGAATACCTATTTGTGAATCCATCATGCGTAACCCTTAGATCATACTGCCATGGTCTTCCCAACAATAAGTGGCATGCATGCATAGGAACCACATCACAAAGCACCTCATCCTCATATTTGCCAATGGAAAATGCCACCAACACTTGCCTTGTCACCTTGATTTCGCCACATTCATTCAGCCATTGAAGCCGGTAAGGTTGAGGATGTTTCAAGGTAGTTAAGGCCAATTTCTCCACCAAATAAGTGCTGGCTACGTTTGTGCAACTCCCTCCATCGATAATGACACTACAAACTTAGTTATTTACAAAGCACCGAGTATGAAACAAGTTCTCCCTTTGGTTACTTTCTTCCTCCTTAACCTGCACATTGAGAACTCGCCTTGCTACTAATAAATCTCCAACCACAGCATTTTGCTCATCATCGGCATCCTCCAAAGTTGGCATGTCATCATCATCTACTTCTTCCTCATTCTCCGACTCAAGCTCTCCTTGGGCGTTTATCACCATCACCCTTTTGTTTACACACTGGCTGGCTATGTGTCCCCGCCCTTGACATTTAAAACACTTAATATCATGTGTTTTAGAACTTGAAGCCTCGGTGTTACCTAAAGTAGTAGAGCTCGTTGGTTTGACATTCTTAGAGGGTTCAAATTTTGGTTTATTTTGTAGCTGCTCATCCCTTTTTGGAGCTGTCTTCCCTGGGTTGGTGGTAACCATAGGTTGTCCCCTCCTAACCGACCTGCTTATAGGAGTAATCCTAAGGAGAACAAGGAACTTCAGAGGCAAGTAGGTGAATTATTGGAGAAGGGGTATGTGCGTGAAAGCATGAGTCCTTGTGTGGTTCCGGTGCTATTAGTTCCTAAGAAGGATGGAACATGGAGGATGTGTGTTGACTGTCGTGCCATCAACAACATAACGATAAAGTATCGTCATCCCATTCCTAGGTTAGATGATATGTTAGATGAATTGCATGGTTCTTGTGTCTTTACAAAAATTGATCTCAAGAGTGGATATCATCAGATTAGGATGAAGGAATGTGATGAATGGAAAACTGCTTTTAAAACTACACATGGTTTGTATGAGTGGTTAGTGATGCCTTTTGGTTTAACTAATGCTCCAAGCACATTTATGCTTTTGATGAACCATGTTTTGCGTGCATTTATTAGCAGATTTGTAGTTGTGTATTTTGATGATATCTTAATTTATAGCAAAAGCTTGGAAGAACATGTAATGCATTTAAAATCTGCAAAACAATGTTAGAATCCTCACAAGCACTCCCTCACGTGTTTCACTCAAGAATTGATATGCTTGCACTCGTGTTTTCACTCTAAACGGCTTTTACCCTCTTATAGTCTCACACACTCTTGCCTTTTTCCACTCTTTTGTGTCTTCTTTAGTTCTTAATCGAACTTCAAGAAACTAATTCAAAATAATCCAGCAACAATTCAAAAATGAGAAACAGCCAAAACTCATTAAAAGCTCAAGAACTTGAATAATGTGAGAAACAAGATTGAATGGAAGAAATTTTCTTAATGGAATTGTATCCTTTCTCTTTCTTTTCTTTTTTTTTTTTTTTCGATTTTTTTTTCTGCTTCTTCTTCTTCTTCTTTTTTTCACAGCAGAGAATAGGTAAACGAATTTTTTTTTAACAGCAGGGAATAAGAAAACGAAAATAAAAGATAGTCAAACTTATCTTAGAACCAAAGCTTTGATACCAAATGATACGAACTCCACCAACGAATTGTGATGAAACCCGATAACAATGATGGTTTAGAACCCCAAGATCGTGAAGACAAGATTTGTTGAGCTTTGACCCGTCACCTAACAAGATGAAAACCAAGACTACGAAGGATAGAAACGCCACACCAAGAAAACCTAAGAATCTCTCAGGAATCAAGGTGATAAGTTTGGTTGTTTGAACACCACAAAATTAACTTGATAAGTTCAAGAGTTCTCTTAAGAACGAAGAGGAACACAAGGCCTCACAAAGATTTTTTTTTTCAGAAAATCACCTTTGTGAGGCCTTGTGTTCCTCTTCGTTCTTAAGAGAACTCTTGAACTTATCAAGTTAATCTTGTGGCGTTCAAACAACCAAACTTATCACCTTGATTCCTGAGAGATTCTTAGGTTTTCTTGGTGTGGCATTTCTATCCTTCGTAGTCTTGGTTTTCATCTTGTTAAGTGACGGGTCAAGGCTCAACAAATCTTGTCTTCACGATCTTGGGGTTCTAAACCATCATTGTTATCGGGTTTCATCATAATTCGTTGGTGGAGTTCGTATCATCAGGGGTTATCACTCCATTCTTAAACACTCCAAAGTGGACAGAGGAGTTCCACTAGGATAATTTTTCATCCTAACATTTAGGATCGTGACTAAAATTATCTTCATGCTAAGTTAAAAGAATGTGTTTCATGACATGTGCATATGTAGTAATCTTTTCATATGAAAATGACATTTTATAGATGCAATATGCTAAAATGGTGAAATGTATCATATGTCATGTAAATATGTACTCAATATATCATATAACATGATATTTTATGCTCAAAATGATAATTGAAACATGAATGAAAACATTTGAACAATTGATGTTTGAATCACAATTTGTGTAATATTAGTATGGTATTTTTAATTAATTAAATTCTGTTATGAATTATTAATATTGTTCGAATGGTAAATAACCAGTTCGAACGGTAAATTACTATTTATAAATCTATTCGAACAAAAATAGACCCATTCGAACAAATATTAACCCATTCGAACGACAAACGAGAAATATAGTCTGTACAGCCGTTCGAACAATAAAATATTTCTTCAAACAACATTAATATGCAAACCCTATTCGAACAGATAGAATTTCACAAAATAAAATGTCTGTTCGAACGAACATAATTTATATTCGAACAAAAGTCATTCGAACAAAATTTATTGGTTTGAACACTTAGTTCGTTCGAACAGGATCAAATATGGTTATTAGTTTGAATTAAAATTTTAATTTGTACAAATGGACAGGTCGGTTTGAACTGAGAAATATTCCATGCAAACAATATTTTGAGACAAAATTGGTTAGTCTAAAAAAAAAAAGCCCTGTTCGAACAATTTTGACTGATTCTGCCAAATTTCGTCTCTAAAAGTGATTTTTTGAGACAAAAATTGAATTTTGTCTCCAAAAACCTTTTGAGATGGTATTTTCGAGACAAAATAGAGACAAAAATTTTCTTCTCCAAAACCATTTTGGGACAAAATTGAAGTTTTTTTAGATAATTTTTTGTCTCAAAAAACCTAATATCTTGTAGTGGAGAGAGAGAGAGGGGGGGGGGGGGGGATGGACGAATGGAGGCTTGGTGTCTCTTTTATAGATTCATTGGAAGGATTCCACTATGCTACTAATGGAAATCTAGTCGTACTAGCAGCAATCAGGAGGTAGTCACGTTGGCAATGTTTTTAAATTATTATTATTATTAGGTATAGCTATTTAGATTGAAAACTTATTTGTGTTTTCTTAAAACTTTTCTTAATTATATCACTCTTAAATTCATTTGTTTGTTTTATAGTTTGCTATGTTTCACGTCCTTGAATTTTATAGTTTTCTACTTCTGGCTTTGAATAGGTTTGTGGGTTTGGGCAATATTGAAAACTCGTCAATGCATCAAATTTCCATGCGTATAGTGACACAAAATGTTAAGGTGGCACATAATTGTCATGTCATAACTAGCTAGAAAAGGGCACATGTCATATTTATACACAACCTAGTTGTTAAAAATCAAAAAGTATAGTTAGCATGCCATGTCATCATATTAAAAATAGAAAAAAAAACCAAATTTAAAAAAAAAAAAAAGTTACAAAATTTATGAAATAACTAAACCAAATATATAAACATAGTTGTGCTGGTAATAAGAACAGTGAACGATAAGTTTAAAGAGTTATGCAAAGTGCATAATGCATTTTTATGTTTGTATACGTAGAGGTATGAATGTTTTTAAAGAAAACATACGTTTAAATATGTTTATTGTACGATGTGTTGTTTATTGAGTAATCGACTTAATTTTTAATATTTTTTTGCATATTTTGTGTTTAAAATGTCCAGAAGATAGTGTTGATGAGCATATTGCCCAACATAGACTTTATGTTAAGGGATTCTTAGACTTGGTTAATAAGTGTTTTTACATAATAGGATTAATTTTAGATTTTCTTGACATTAGACTATTTTAATTTAGATATTTTTTAAGACAACTTCTATGTTATGTTTTTAAGTTTATTTTTTTTTAATAAATGAGATATTTTTATTAGGTCAAATCCTTTTATTAGGCCCAAGTTATGAACGTATGTAATATGTTTAACCCTAGGAGGATGGGGTACTGATCCAAGCTCACTCATTAACTCAAGTTCACCTCCTCTAATATAAAAAATTTAAGACATCTTTCAATTTGACTAGCCCACCAGACTCACAATCACACACCTCTAAATCATTCGAGGCCAAATCCTCTAGCTATTATATACTCCAGTCTACAACTCTCACCATCAGCCCAAACCAATGATCCTACCATCCCACTTCCAAAAAACGTTGTTTAGGCATCTATATCAACACACTTAATACCTGTATGTAAACACCCACTTCCCGTAGGTTAGAGATGTCACGTGTTTTTCATAAAATAAATCTGACAAGAAATCTCATATTTAATAAATAAAATTAAGATTTATTTCATAAAACTTTGTCTGATAAAAATGTCTTCAAAAACTTAAAAGAATAAACTGAATAACTTATGTCATAAAAAATCAATTATATTCTAGAAGGTCTGAAACAAAATCAACTGCTCATTCCAATCCTAGTCTGCCTGCTCGTAATCATCATCCTCACTTGAGTGGTTAAAAACATAAAAACAAACTAAAATGAGTCGAATACTCAGTAAGAAATCCATCACAACGTTAACATACAAAACATAAGGTTTTCATAAAAGTTTTCATACTGAGAGCTTAAAATTCATGACTGTTCATACTAATGTTTATGCTATGCATGACTGATTTATCTGAATTAACTGACTGATCTGTTTTAACTGACTAAATTGACTGGCCAACACACTTAACCCTGTGTGTGAGGTTGTGCATCAACCCCACGTCTCGCGGCCACGAAGGGAGCCGATGATAGTATGCTGGCATACTATGGTGGACCAGGCTTGAGTCCGTGGCTTGTACATCCATCCTAAAACTGAACTGCATTGGTACCATGCATTTGAATAGTCATCTGATTAAACTGATCTAACTTTATCTTGCACTTGAACTTAACATAGCTTACGTGTCTTATACACATGAGATGCATGACATACATAATACATACATAATTATAATTTCTGAATTTGAATATGATGCGGAATGATATGATCGCTATAATCGCGTGCTATATTGGATGACATGTTTGCATATGACATGAGTGGTACATAAAAATAGTTGTCAAAGAACTGGCTAATAATATATATAAGTTGAACTGTGATAATTCTAATTTGTAATCAAATTACTTACCTTGCTGCGCTTTTTCTTGAATCTCATTTCGTAACTCGTCACCTATACGCAGTATTTAAACGTCACTAAATCTGTCTAGAATCAACATGTACTAATAACCTATTTAATTAAATTCATAATTTAGAAGATAGTCAAATAAACATTTTGCTTAACATCATATTCAATAAATTTTGATATTTTAAATTAGTCAAAAATACTAATAACATAATATAATTTATTAAAATACTAGGGCTATTTTAAATAACTCATAAAAACAAATTCTTAAAATCGATTTCATTTCTTAACATAATTATTCAAAACTCATAATGTATTTCTTAATTTTTCTATTTAAAGTATTCATAATAATTTTTATTAAAATTCTATTAAATATATAAAGGAATATTAAAATATTAGGCTTGATAATATACTTTAAAATATAGTTCAAATTCTTTCAACACTTTCTTATAATAATGAGTCTATAACTAATATATTTATTTAAGTAAAAATTTTGACTTAATAATCAGCCCACAAAAAGGCAAGCCCAATTAAAAAAATTACTTCTTCAAGAGGATTTAGGGGAGGTTTACACAATAATGATTTAAAGGGCATATTTGTAATAAGGTTAAATCTTTGTATGCTGGCTGAAAAGTAAAAAGCCAATCTCAATTTAACAAGGCATTACAAGAACCAAAGGGCCAATAACATAATAGAGTTTAACATAATATCATTTAAAAAATCTCTACTGTAGGGTAACTTAAAAGAAGTTCCTTTCAACCTTGAGACACGCAAATATTTATTGACAGGCTGAGAGTGTAGAGGGACTGCAGCAGACTACAAGAGGTAACTTTATTGGGAAGGGTTAACACTGTTCATCCTCTAGCACTAGTTTATGGCATTTAAACGAAGGAAATAGCAAGTAAAAAAAAAACTATGTTATGTCGGTAGCGAAGATGATTAGAGACAGAGCTAACCGTAAGAGGGACGATATGCGACGATGAGTGACCAGACTGAGATCAAAGGCGGCAACTTCTGATAGAACAGCGCTCAATTTCAGTCACTGTTTGGCTAAGAAAAACGGTGGAGAAAATAGGAAGAGGAAGTTGGTTTCTATACTTGGTTTGTGTTTAAAACAGAGGGTTCGTAGGTTCTTATAGATGATAAAGAGGAAATATGGTAGGGTTTTTCTGGTATGAGTTGGTCTCCTATTAAGATTTGGATATCAACTAGAGGATAAAGATGAGACTTACGAGATAGGAAGAAATAAGGTAGAAGAACTCTACCGGCTAATGCACAATTCGGATCATAATAACATACTAAAAAATAAAAAATGATAATAATCTTATTAAAACAACAATGTAAAATCTGATAATTTTAATAATACTAATACTAATAATTATTAAAACTATTAACTGTAAAATCTGATACTAACAATAATAATAATAATAATAATAATAGAAATAACTAAAGGATTTACTTATATACCCCCAAATCTACAATTGGCATGTTACCCTGTAAGTCTTTCTCCAACCACTATTAATGTCTTGAGGTCTCATCACTCTCAAGTGAAGGCAAGTGTAAGGTCACTGGATCCCTAGGCCCATAAATGAAGAAGGAAAATGCTACTCTCACTGCTCCATTCTACTGCTTTATTCTACTATTGTGATTTTTTATTTTTTATTTTTATTTTTTTCTCAGTGATTAAGGAAGTGTTTTTTAATAATATTGTGATTTTTTTTTAAATATTTAAAAGTGATAAAAAATACATGTAAAAAAAGCAAAAGAAAAAAAAAATTCAACTTGCCTAACGGTAGCTCCTAGCGGAAGCTGGGAGCGATGGACGTAGCACGTCCCTACTTGCAAATGGGAATTGAGTGTCTCCCTACATCGAGTTTTGAAAGTCCAGAGTATTAACTACAACTGGATTAAAAAGTTGGGGCATTAATTCTATAAATGATGCATAGAACATGGTGGGACCTAAATGGACCCCTAAAAATCTAAAATCCCAACCAAGGGTTGACTAACTTAAGGAAACATTTGGTACAACATGATATAAAAATAATACATCAAGTGAAATAGGATTCAAGCTAGTCACAAGCGCCCAATATCTTGATCAAGAGCTGGTCAATGATCCTTGTAATCTTAGCTCTTCTCAAGACTAATGGGTAAGAACTTAGTCCTTTTCTAGAATGGATATCACTTGGTGCACAACCAGCAAGCTATTCTTAGCATTGCAATTTGCCTCTCACCTTATCTTTGGTACTGTAAGCCTCCATCATTGTGGCTAAATATAAAAACAAAGTTGAACATGCATTCATTCGCTATTCTTACCTTATCTCACCTTATTTAATCATTTTCTTCCTTTTCTTTTCTTTAGCTCTTTTACTAGATAATAATTATATACACATAAGTTATGGTATAGCATAAGCTTATTTAAAGATTGTTTTGACATTCACAATTCCCATGATTAAGGGTACATTTAACATAGCTAACAAGGAATATGCTATACATCAAGTGTTTGGTTAACACGTATACATCATCTAACTTTAGAAGAAGAAATTTTTGCTTACTTTTTTAGCAAGAAGAATATAGTTACATACATAAAACAAAAGCATGAACATATTACCTCTTACTTTTGTGCGATGCTCAAAAGTCATGTCAACAACAACTAAATAGGCACCACATACATCAGAGTATCAATTTCTATCTTACCACACCTTAAACTACAAGTTGTAGACTGGTGGGCTTGTGCATTGACTCTAATGTCATAACTTTATCTCTAAAAGTACATTTGGCAATCTATTGTTAGGGTTACCTTAGTGGAGCTTCCAACAAGAAATTTTGAGTGAGACATGCTATGATAGTTTCATGTTAACATCAATGTGCCGTTGTCATAAGGTGGCAACAAGTGTATTATGCAATATACCAACTAGTTCATCATGCAAGGATCACTTAAAATATTTATGAGTATGAGTGCATAATGCTTTCATCTAATCATTACATATTCATTATCCAAACATAAAACACAATAGTTGTTTGGCCATTCAATGGTCAGTTGTGATTGTCAACAACAACCCCTTTTAAGCTTTAATGAGATTTTGACAAGTTTTTCAAAGAATTATGCATGTCATATTTTGGGTATGTACACAATTTGAAAATTCTCTTTTCAATGTTGTGAGTACTACATTATAATTATTGAATGGAGCCCAAAAAGTCAAATATGCAAAAATCATGGTTTGGCATATGTTTTTGTTCATGCTTGTGGTGTAATTATGATGTTGAAATCTTGAATTTCAGAAAACCTGGCTATCAAGCAATGAAAATATACTTAAAGCATGATACATATATACAGTGTGCGGATGATGTACATGTGATTTATGCATGTTCTATAAATGTAGACATGTCAATTTTGAGAAGGTCATTGCTTTACTAGCTACCTAAACTTCTTGTGATGCTGCCAAGGTCATGACATTGTGTTTTGTGTGTGTTCCAGTACTAAGGGCCTCCAGTGCAAGTTTCTAAAGCTTCCGTTTGGATGTTAAGTTGAGTTGAGATAGTGAAATGAGTTTTATGGTGCCTACTTAAAATAAGTTTAAATGTATTTGGATGTTAAAGATGAGTTTAGATGTATTTATGGGAAGTTAAAAAAAGTTGTGGGTCCCACATGTAAAGAGATATTGAGTTGAAAAAGATTGTGGGTCACACGTGTAAATGTTTTGAGTTGAGATGAATTTACCTTGTTTGTTTTCCCAAATGAAATAAGATGAGTTGTGATTAAAGTTAAAAAATTAAATAAAAAATTATTAGAATATATTTTTTTAATATTATTTTTGTTTTAGGATTTGAAAATTTTGAATTGTTTATTTTATTTTGTATTGAAATTTAAAAAAGTTGTAACAATTAGATGAGATAAGTTAAGAAATTTCCTGAAAACAAACGAGGTATAATATTCTCAAAATTTCTCTTAATTTCATTCACAAACATCAATCAAACACAAAAAACTTTTTAATTTCAAATGTTCGACTTTTACATCTAATTATTACATACTCATTATCAAAATACAAAACAAAATAAAACTTTCTCAAGCTTCCAAACAAAACACAAAAATAATACAAATTTCTCAAATTTCAAAACAGAAATAATATTAAAAAATTATAGTCAAACAATTTTTTAACTTTATAATATTTTTATTCAAATTTTTTTCTCTCCATTTCAAAACCCAATAAAATATTTTAACTCAAATCATTTCACTACTATTCACAAATCATTTCACTATTAATCATAAAAATTTGAGATGTTCTAAGGGCTCGTTTGGAAAATGAGATGAAATTTTGTGATTACTAGTAAAATGATTTGTGAAAGTAGTGAAATTATTTGAGTTAAAATGTTTTATTAGGTTTTGAGAATGAGTAAGAAAATTTTGAATTAAAATATTGTTAAAATATAATTTTTGTTTTAAAATTTGAAAATGTAGTATTATTATTTGTTTAGAAGTTTGGAAAAGTAGTAATGATGAAGTAATGATTAGATGGAAAAGTTGAAAATTTGAAATTGAAAAGTGTTTGTATTTGAATGATATTTGGAAAAGAAATTATGAGAAGTTTTGAGATAAGATAAGATCATTTCACTTCCCAAACAAGCCCTAAGCACCCAAACGAGCCCTAAGTCATTATTCATCAAGGAAGACGGTTGGAGATCTTCATTTGGTGATGTAAAAATACCAAAAACCTTGTTCAATAAGAGATAGGACCTTGTGGTTTGAATTAAACCAATGAAAGATTATGGGTTTCTTGACAGAGAGACCTAGGGTTGCTGTCTTAGTGGCTAATTTGAAACTTTATGGATTATTTTCAACTTCTTGGGCAGCCTAAAATAGAGAGTTTTAGAGAGTCAAACTAATATTATCGAGGGAGAAAAGAGAATATTTTTTTAGGCTATGATGTGCCTAGAGTGGTAGTGACTAGGATAGGTTTGGGGTAAAGATGAGATTTCTCATCTCTATCTCTATTTCTATTCCATCTCATCATTACAATTTTTTCAAATTTCCATATAAAATATAATAAACAATTCAACTTTTTCAAATCTCAATTCAACTTTTTCAAATTCCAATACTTTAAATTAATATTTTAAAATTTTATTCACAAAGTTTTTAAAAATTCTCATCTTATCTTACCTACCAAGCATAACCTAATTCTTGGTTTATTGTTGTTGGTCTGACACAAAAAAATCCTTGTGCCAAGGAGTGGTGGCACAATAAATGTAAGGAATTGTGGTCATCTCTTGTGGTGGCTTACGACAATCAAGAGCGTGATCGCTTTTTGTGTTGCTGGGCGTTACAATGGGGAGTCGATGGGTTTCTCTTACCGTTACCCCTTTTTTTTTTCCCTTCTTTTAAACAAGCAAATTTCATTAGAAAATGAAAATATACATGAGGAAGGAGTGAGATTCCCCAACAAACACCCCAGTACAATAACCACAATACAAAAGTGATAAAAAAAAAAAAAAAAATAAAATGAATTTTGGGATCAATTTCTTGATCCCCACCCATGTCCTACAAAGAGGGCGCCATCTTAAAAGATAGTTTTTAAGTAAGTCATCGCTAGAGGCGGTGTAAGCTGTAGGTGTACTGTAGTTTGTTGTCTTGAAATATTTTTTTGAGAGATCCTAGTTCATTTTTCAATATTATCGGTTAGGGAAAGCGATAACATAATAGAAAGACAAGTATCAAATGTACTAATTTGTTGCAGATCAACTGAGGCGCGTGGCCTCCACGCGCCGATAGTTGGGATGTGAGGTGGGGCAAATTTGAAAGATCATGAGGTGGGACAGATCTGAAAGATCGTGAGGTGAAGAATCTGGTGGCAAGGCTCATGTAGCCGGTAGAGTTGTCGGGGCACATAAAGACCACATGCAAAAGCAAGCCATACGTGAGGGTCACACATCGAGATTTTTGGCGCAGTTCTACATCATCTTAGTTGATTGGCGGCAGTAGGGTTGCATGGTGGGTTGCGTGTCGATTGATGGTGGCCGAAATGCAATAGATCTGACGAAAATTGAACTGGTGGAGGGGAGGAGAGAAAAAAAAATACTACCATTGAAGCATATTCACACAATGGTAGTGGAAAGAAAATGGAGATGAAGAGGTCGAAAGTATATTCACATAGCTCTCACCTTCCTCTCCGGCAGAGGCACTTGGAGTGATTTGGACTTTCTAGAAAGAATGAAGAGCTTTTCCCTCTAGAGAGAAGGTGACCTCAACCCCTTTGTCAATCTTCTCTTATTGCTACCTTATTAATTAATAGGATTAAGAGGTTGCTAGGGTAATTATAAAGGGGCATATAGGGTTTCATTAAGAAAGAAGAGGATTTTTGGGTTTCTCTGATACATAGGTGGCAGCATGTGGGACAAAAAAATGTTATGGATGCTTGGAATAGCCGAAGAGACTTTGCCTTTCGTGGTTTAGAAATTCACTAAGGTTTCCTAATATTGAGGATTGTACTCTAAATTAAAGATAGCAGTAGATTATGTGCCTATATGGAGTTGGTTTTAGTCAAAGGTTCCCGAGAACGTCCGCAGCTCTTTAATGGACAATTATTTTGAAAAAAAAAAAAAATTGGAGATTGGGCTGCCCCAGCTCCCAATTCATCTGGATAATGAGTTGGGCTCCTATGTTGATGATCTATAGATCTTAAGAGCGCTGGCCGCCACGGCCGAACGAAAGTGAGAAGACTTGTAGCTCATAGTTCAATTGGACATGTAGGTTATATTCGTACTGATTTCTCACGTGGAACCAGCTTATGCTAACAGTGAGCAGCAAGGCCATAAAATAAGTTCAATTGAAAGCCTAAACCAAGAAGGAACTAACGAAGTCACTGCCCCTTTAGTGATAGGGTAGGGGGCGTTCCTGCCATTAAGATAGTCAACCTATCTTTTAATGGGTTGACAGTAGCTGGTAGGTATACTTAAGACAGTTTTGTATGAAACTTGACCGAATCATCCAGTTGTAAAATGTTATACCATGAACATTTTGAAATTTTCAACATTTCCACTAATCAACATCCAACTTTTTTACAATTTAGAAATAAATGAAATAATAAAAAATGCATGGGCCTGTGGGCCAAAATCCAAAACTCAGCCCTAACCTTTAACTTTTTCCTCCATTCTCGTTTGCAGACGACTCAATACTTGAGGAAAGCAACTGGTTGGTGGCATCTGGAAACAGTAATAAAAGAAGAAGTAATCCTCGTATGTCATTCAGCATATCAAGGGGGAGATATATGCAGAGATATTTTAAGTTCGGAATCCACATAAGCATATCCACCTGCGCCAAAAATTTAAGATGGAGGAAAGGACTGCCAGCCATGGACAAAGGGACGGTTCCTTAGCGCACAAACTGCCTTGACCATGTTTAGTTTCTCAAAATAAAATGAAAATAGAACAAAATTTCCCCAACTACTCGGTAAACGAACTACGAATTTGCAACAGCTAGCAACAACGAGAAGGGGACAACGCCGCCTTGTTGTTGCAATGGCTAGTGAGAGACAATTGGGTGAAGAAGGCTCAAAATTTGGGAAAGCTTAGTTGGAAAAATAGATAAGTTCAAATCTTACCTAACGTACACTCAGCTACAAAACTTAGATCTTCTCTGTGAGGGAGAAAACCCAGTTGAAGTGAAAGATGAAATTAATAAGCCAGTTTTTTTTAAATTTTGATTCCAATTCTGAGTAACTTACCCTGAAAAGTTATCAAACATGAGGTGTCAATTTCTCATTGGATGCTGTCAAGGCCACCTTTACACCATATCCGGTTTTAAGGTTTTTCCTTTCAAGAAACATAATGAGATCGTAGATGGTACAATTGGAGACTGCTCATATTGAAGTGTCTAGGCTCCAAGCATCACCGTATCCATTTTCCCAAGGATGGAGCCAAGGCAGATATTTTTCTATTTTGCACGTTTGCAAACCCCGTGAATTGGAGCCATGAAACACAAAAAAACAATAACTACCAAGAAAATTCAAAATGAATCCAAAGATTGCATCTAAAGAAGTGCAATAGCAAGGGATATAGAGATGCCTTCTGCTAACATAAATAAGATTTCCCAAAATTCATGATTATACAAAAGCAGAACCTGTAAAGCATGGCAGTTGGTCTTATATATAAAGTTTATCAACTATGAGATAGGTTTTTTTTTTACATGATTAACTATGAGAGGTCTTCTCTCGCACTCAGCTTTCTCACAAAAAATATATGGAAGGAATAGAGAGAGAGAGAATCATAATAATGTAGCTCTAATACTAAAGAGATATTCCCAGTAATAATTTAGCATGTAATCAGTAGGTCTCACCCGGTCCCACTTTCCAGTACAAAATATTGCATACGCATCAGCTGCATATCTGGCCAAAAGATAGAATAATTCAGTTTCCATTGAGATATAATCCAACAACTTTTTCTTTGGGGACAAGGGGGGAAGAGGAAGGATATAGAAGAAAGAATTCTTAACCAATATGAAGGAAAGGGGGAAAGATTAGTCAATTTACTTGCCAACACCATACAGATCGGTCACGTATTTCCAGGTATCTCCCATGTAGTCCTGAGAGAAGCGCTGTATCATCTGTGCCCTCTTTTTTTGTAGACCTAGAGGTTGTATAATCTTTTCTATCTCCTTTGCAGGGACTTCAGTAGCTGTCTTTGCATCAGGACAAAGTGTAAAGAGATCCGATAGAATCTTTCCAGCCTGTAATGAGAAATATATGCATCCAAGCAATTCAGTGAGAACCATGCTAGCTACTAACAACTAGGAATATAAGCTAGAGGTTGAAGTCCATAAGGATCCATACACATGAAGATGTAAATATGCATCTTAATAACCACTGTTGATCTTATAGTTTTGGACAGGTGTGTAAAGAAATCAATCTAGGCCTTGAAACTTCAAGATGCTTAACCAATACACGTTAGTTTCGTATAATTCAAAGATGTCTAGGTTAATTTCCCAAATTACAACTGAAAATAGACTAAGGATCCCATGGAACCAAACCCAGCATAAAAGCAAAACAAGTGACTGATCATCCTTTGAGTGAGTTTGTTTTCAGCGAGTAATGAGTTTTTGTTTGATGATTTAGTGAAGGTTTTAATTGAAACCATGGGTGGCACACCTAGCCTCGTAGCTCAGCTTGTTTGAGCTCAGCCTTGGCATTGACACATCCATCAGTGCCAACATCTTCTTTGACACCACTTGGCATATTCGGCATCTAGTTTCCCTTTTTCAGTTGAATTTTTTGCACATTTTATTCTTTGGCCACTTCTTTTTCTTTTCTTCATCTTTGGTTAACAAAAACACATGGAATGACTAAAACCCTTAAGTTTCAGTTTTAGTTTGGGATTTCTATTTTCATATTAAAGGTGTTCTAATCATTATACACTTTTTTCCATCCAAGATAAAGACCTAAATTTTAAGGACGAGGCAACTCAGAATAAAAACATAGATTTAAGGGATGAGTTGTACTGAGTGGTGGTATGTTTAAGAATGGGGTGAGATCATGGCTGAGTGTGCTTTACCCATCTTTGTCTTCTTCTACTTCCCACTCTTTTCCTCCCTCCCTTCCTTTCTTTCTTTCTTTCTTCTCCTTTCTTTTTTTTTTGGTGCATTTTTTCCATTTTTTGGGAGCATAGATTTTGAAAATTTCTGTTTGTGTAAAGTTAAGGAAATAGGCAGAGGAGCTGATTGAAAACTGGGAGAAGCACGGGGAGTTAATGAAAAAAATTGGAAACTGAGGGAACATACTGATAACCAGCAAAAACATAGGGGATTGCTTGATAATTTCGCAACAAAATTAATGTATTGTAAAATGCACATCAAAGTTTATGACTAGAAGTCTAGGATTGTGCAGTTGAATTACAATGCCACTTTTGAAAATAAATAAATAATGGATTGGCCTGATGAGGACGCCAGGAATTTAAAGGGAGAGATTGTGATACCCCATTAGTGATAATGGTAAGTAGTATATGAGATCTCACATTCTTAGGAAGAGAAGTTCTTGCTCTTTATAAGTTCCAATGAGGCTCCAATTGTATCATTAACTAGTCATTTTGGAAATAGGCCATGTGGCTTGGCCTTCCATTGAGGCGTTACAAATGGCATCCGAGCCTATCCTAATGAGAAATGTGGGACTTGAGCTATGGTACTTACGATGGATGGGCCCAACAAAAACGTCGGGAATTTAAGAAGGGGAGATTGTGATACCACATATGATAAGGATAATGATAAGGATAGGTGGTATATGGAATCTATAACATACGGGTCCTATATTAGGGCTTAAAATTATTATTTTTATTATTAGTGCTGTTATTATTATTATTTTTTTATAAGTAATAAATTATTTCATTGATATGAAGATAGGCATAGCCCAAGTACACTGGAAGTATACATGTGAATACACATATTTAAGAACTAGAAACAGTTATAAGGAAATCATGGAAGCTGAGACCATTCAAATCTAAAGCAATGACCCACAAAAACAAAGTCTTCCAAAAAAATCTCCTAAACTCTTCCAAGGAGTGCTTATGATCCTAAAAAAACCTCTCGTTTCTTTCACACCAAATACACCAAAAAATACATATGGAGCTTCCACACGGCCGTAATCTATGGTGTCTCAGTGATCCCTCTCTAGCTTGCTAACAATTCAACCACGCTACCCGACATTACCCAAGCTATTCCCATTCTGCTGAAAAACTAATTCCAAATATCAGGAGTAAAATCACAATGTAAAAGTAGATGGTCCGCTGTTTCACCACTATTTCTGCACAAACAACTCCGTGATTATAAGGCCAGGCCATCTAAGATTATCTATGGTCATAATCTTCCCTAGAGTTGCTGTCCAGACAAAGAATGCGGCCTTGGTTGGTGCTTTACTCCTCCATATGTTCTTCCAAGGAATGTTGTGCCTTTGTTGCATAGTAATAGAGTCATAGATGGAGTGTACCGAGAACTTCCCTTTCCTAAAGGGTCTCCATTCCAACAAACCTTCAGTTGTGGCTGCAATAGGAGTGCTGTACAAGAAGTTCAGAAACTCCACCAAAACAGTCACTTCCCAATCATATGCATCCTGAGTAAGGCTAATATTCCACTCATTTGAACCTTGATTGATTACGGGCAAGTCAGCCACCATAGCTTCCTTCTCCCTTGCAATACTAAAAATCGTGGGATAAACATCCTTCAAGGCCATGTCTCCCACCCACATATCCTTCCAAAAGCTGATCCTATTATCATCCCCCAAACCGAGTATTACTAGCAAAGGAGCATCAATCTTTCCATATATACTTACATAGCCCCACTCCATAAGACCCCCTACCCTCTTTGGAACACCAACCACCTTGAGCTGCCGTCGCATCTCCCTTCGCTCTCAGTGAGTTGAATCCCTTTCCATCGCATGATGCTACCCCTTCCATATGCTACAAATTCACAACCAGTTTCTTTATTTCCTTTATCTTCAACCTTCCCAAAATGCCCTTTTTACGAGGCTGAGTTTTGTTGGGGCTGGGCTTAGTTTTTAACTTGACTTGTGTTTAAATTGGGTGGCTTGATTTATTATATTTCAGAAACTATCATAATAGGTTAAGTGGGTTGATTTCATGTGGGCTTGATCTTTAAATTGGGCTGGTTGTGTTTACAGAAACTGTTTTAGTGATTTTAAGTGGGTTGTTTTCTTTAATTGGGGCTGGGCTAAAATTTAAGTAGGCTAGAGTTTTACTTAAATGAATATATTAGTCATAGATTATTTTTATAAGAAAATGTTTTAGGAATTTAAAGTACATTTTAAAGTATACTATTGAGCCTATTATTTTAGCTAATATTTCCCTTTGTCTATTTAGTCGGATTTTAATAAAATTAGTATGTTATACTTTAAATAGAAAATCAAGGAATATTTTATGAGTTTTAAATAACATTACTATCTATTAACCTTAGTGTAACTGAATATGTATTAAATTATCTTGGTGGTATGATTTTAAGTAATTAGCATGTTACGACACGTTGTTCTAGAAACGTTAGTGACGATTAGTGCCTTGTATAGGTCACGAGTTACGACGTGAGATTGTGAAAGCAACGCTAAGAGATAAGTAGCATGATCATAATTATATGTGTGCTGTAATTATTCTGATTGTGCATGAAAAATGTGATGTTTACCTACGCTATAAGCCAGGTCAAGGTTAGGCCCCTTTTCACGAACCTTTATGAATTATGATGATATGCTTGTAAAGCAGCCTATGTCTGTTCTGTTAATACGGATTGTTGTTAGATGGATAAGATGTTATGAAAATCACATGTATGCCATGTAATGTTCATGTAATATTTAGATGGTGTTATGCAATGTAATGTTTGTGATGTCGAGCAAGACTTGCATTAATATGCCATGCCATGTTCAATGTTATGCCATGCACAAGAGTATGTCATGCCATGTAATTTCATGAAGTCAAACATGTTCACATGTATTATGAAAGCTAATAAGAAAACACATGAATGACAAGCAAGCTTTAAGATTGGCCTTAAATTATGGGTAGATGTGCAAGCCACAGACTCAAGCGTAGTTCACTATATGATATGAGATGACACGGACACAAGCTTGTTTCACCACAGGTTATGATATGTTAAGCAGTACCACGGACTCAAGCGTGATTCACCATATGATATGGGGTGACACGGACTCAATCGTGTTTCACCACAGGTTATGATATGTTAAGCGGTGCCATAGACTCAAGCCTGGTTCATCATATGATATGGGGTGACACACACTCAAGCGTGTTTCACCACAGGTTATGATATGTTAAGCGGTGCCACGGACTCAAGCGTAGTTCACCATATGTTAAGTGATAACACGGACCCAAGCATATTTCTGTAACACCAATTCCCGTAAGATAGAGATGTTACTAACATTCATAACATAATGCCCAGTAAAGAGGTTCATATCTGAAATTACCTCATTTATTGAAAGGCATCAAAATATTAAAAACTGAATTGAACATAACTGTTTTTGAAACATGAAACTGAAAACATAAACTAAACTAATTCTTGTGTAATTAACACTTATTCCTTCTAAGTCTTTACACTAGATCTATTCCTGGCCCTCCAGCTTTGCGTCCTCATACTCATAAGCTGTGACAGTTAAACACAGAAGAAAATAGAGAAACGAACAAAAATGAGTCGAATACTCAATAAATAGCACATCATACCGTAAAATACATCTTAGCCTAGAATAGACTTAATTTTTGAAAGGCTCTTCATAATATAAATACATCATCACAAATTCACATAGAATATCTATTCATCATTAACATGAGCGGAATCATACATAATCATGACAAACATGTAACGTGAATGCATAAATGACTGGCTTCATGCATTTTCTAACAATTATACATAACTTGTTTATCTTGTCTTTCACTTATCATATGGTGACCCACGCTTGAGTCCATGGAACCACATAACTTAATTGGTGGTGAACACACTTAAGTCCATGTTTCCCTTAACATATGATGAACCACGCTTAGGTCTGTGGCGCCGCTTATCATAACTGGTGGTAAACACGCTTAGGTCTGTGTCATCCTTAACATAACTTATGATGAACACACTTAGATCTATGTCACCCTTAACATAACTTGTAACGAAACGTTTAGTTCCGTTTCATCCTTAACATAACTTGCGATGAACACGCTTAGGTCCGTGACATCCATAAACATAACTTATGATGAACACGCTTAGGTCCGTGTCATCTTTATCATAACTTGGAGTGAAACACGCTTAGGTCTGTATTTCACTTAACATATGGTAAACCACGCTTAGGTCCGTGGCACTGTCTTAACATAACTGGTGATGAACACACTTACGTCCGTGTCATCTTTATCATAACTTGTGATAAACACGCTTAGGTCCGTGTCATCCTTATCATAACTTGGAGTGAAACACGCTTAGGTCCATGTTTCACTTAACATATGGTGAACTATGCTTAGGTCCGTGGCACCGTCTTAACATAACTGGTGGTGAACACGCTTAGGTTCGTGTCACCCTTAACATCTTATCTTTCTTAATGCATGAGAAGTTTGTTGGATGAACTTTTCTAGCATGGCATATGCTTGTACATAGCATAACATAACATGACATGGCATACTGTGATCTGAACATAACATTCCATGGCATACATGATCTGAGAACTACATGAACATTACATGACTTATATGATTTAAATACTTCATGACATTACCTTGCATGGCATACATGTGATTTTCATAATATATCATCCATCAAATCCCAGTCCATAATAGCATAACATACATAAGCTCACTTACATGCATATCATTATAATTCATCAAAGATCATGAAAGGGATCTAATCTTGACTTAGCTCATAACGTAGTGTAGACAAACATCATATTTTCATAACAGTTAGAACATTTACAGTACACATGCAATTGTATGATCATAATAATTACCTCTTAGTGTTACTTCAACAATCTCACATCATAGCTCGTGACCTATACGAGACACTAATCGTCACTAACTTTCCTAGAAAGACGTGTTGTAGCATTCTAAATGCTTTAGATCATAGATAGAAATAATTTAATTACACTAAGATTAATACATAATAATATTATTCAAAACTCATAACATTTTCCTTGACTTCTATTAAAAATATAACTTAATAATTTTATAAAAATCCAATTAAAAGTCAATTGGAATATTAACTAAATAATAGGCTCAATAATATACTTTAAAAAAATCCTTTAAATACCTTTTATAAAAAATTGTGTCTATAGGCTCATAATTTTTCATGTAGATAAAGCCCATGTAAAAGTAATGTTTTTCTGAAAGTATAACCAGCACAATAAAATCACTAAAACAATATAATAAGATCAAGCCCAATTTAAATACAAGATCATTTAAAGTAAGGCCCAGCACTCTATTAGTCTTAAGAATACACTGGTCGTATGGGCTTAGGGCCCAAGGGCCTGTTATGAATCAAAGGATTCTTCAGATATCAAAACACACGAGATAACAAAGGGATGGTCGTGCGATAGCAAGGGACTCACCGAGAGAGGGATTAGCTGCGACGAAGGGTTGTGGTGGCTGGCCAGGGTTCACGGTGGCTAGGAGTGGTCAGCATCGTACTGGGCTTCTTTGGGCAGTGGTGCAGCACAAGAGAGAGAGTGGGTTTAAGGAGTTTAGAGAGAAAACTATCAAACCGAAAAAATGCTAGGGAGAGAAATGGTGGTCGGCGGTGGTAGGCTACCGGAAGGGAGTGGGTGCGACAGGGTTCGGCTTGTCTGCGCTTTCTGTGGCCACCGGGAGGTGCTCTGATGTCCTGGGGCGATCGGCGGTGGTTGGGCAGAAATCTAGGCTATGCGGGAGTGAGTTCTTCCTCCAGGTATTTTGTGTGTTTAATTCTAGGGGTCCCGTGGGATTTATAGATGAGGGGAAGGGAGGTACGTGAGTGTGATCAGGAGACTGGCCACAGTTTGAAGTTGTCTAGGCTTTAGGAACCTATTCCTATGAGGATATACATACTTTGAGGATTTAAGAGTTTTGAAGTGTTTAAATTGAAAGTTAGTTTCAATTTAGGAAACTACTCAATCTGGGAGACCAAACAAAAAATAAAAGAGGCGTATAGTTTAACAGTAGAGAAATCTTATTCAAAACAAATTACTACCTCAAAACATATCTAATAAAATAATAAAACAGTAATAATAATAATAATAATAATAATAATAATAATAATAATAAATAAAATTATAAAATCAACACTTTTGGGGTATGGATGTTACAATTTCACTACATGTTATAATAAGTTAAATGGTGCCATGGACCCAAGCATGGTTTACCCTATTTATGATATATTATACACGGTCAACGACAATTGGACCGATACACACATGTAATGATTGCTACTAAATAAGTGAAGGACAAGATGAACAAGTCATGTATAATTGTTACAAAATGCATGGAGTCAGTCATACATGCATCCATGTTACATGTATTGCCATGATTATGTATGATTCTGCTTATGTTACTAATGAATGATATATATGTTATGTGAATGTTTGATAATATATGTAAGTTTTCAAAATTAAGCCTAATGTTAAACTAAGTTAAATTTACAGTATGATGTGCTATTACTGAGTCTTCGACTCATTTGTTTGTTTCTCTGTTTTTATGTTTTGATGTCCCAGATGATGATTTCGTGGATATAGAGTAGGAGTGCCAGGAGTAGAATAAATTTCCAGAGACTTAGTGTATGATTTGGGTATTTAAGTAGTGTTGGTTTCACATACAACTAGCTTATGTCATTTCTATTATGTTTTCGGCTTTATGTTATCAAAGATTGTTTTGTTGGGCAAGTTTTATGATCCAATAGATGAGGTATTTTATGAGCCTGAATCTCTTTATCGGACATTATGTTATGAATGTACGTAACATTTCAGCCTTTGAGAAAGGGTGTTACAGAATCTCACATTGCTTGGAAATAACAAGTTTTTGCTCTTTATAATGTTTCAATAGGATTCCAATTATACCATTGACTAGTCCTTTTGGAGTACAGGCCATGTGGTTTGAGCGAAGCATTGGGGCATTACATAACCATTGTAATAGAGGCAATAGAGCAGTGGAAGAAATAAGCATATCAGTTCCACCCAAAAATAGCCCGGCATATGTAGGCTAATAGTCCAAAAGCACCAGTTAATGCAACAACTGAAATCTCTTGTAATCATTGCAAATATTGTAATAGTGAGAAATTCTCTAGCAAAGTCAATGTGGGATCACATTGACTACTCTCTCATACCAAATACATGACATTCTCATCAGGCCAATACCTCATAGGTGGCACAACTTAAGTCACACACTTCTCACTCCCAAGTACAATAGGATCCCATTCATCGTCCTCTTATACTAAATCGGAGCGTTACACTCATCAATACATAAAAAGTTGCGCATGCATCCAAACTTCCCATTCCAAGATTGGTACCAACCTTAGATTTATTATGCTGGAAAAGAGCCAAGCAGAGCTAAAACTTAGGCATGTTGAATATCTAATAAATTTTAATGCAATAAATGCAATATACACTTTTTGTTGTCCACAATACAAGAGCTCCTCTGATCATCAACCATAAATTTGGCAGCTCCCATAACAAAATTATGACATATCATAGAAAGGATGGAAAACTTCTATCTAGTCAAACTATTGCTTCAGAGAGTAAAATATATTCATGGCTATGAGGTTACAAAAACTGATAATGAATGAACAATTGATTAATAACAAGGATAAAGCAACAAGAAAATACCTGCGAACCAGTTGTCCGATTTAGGAGCATGCATATCACCAATACCTTCCAAGGGTCATCGGCATGATCCTCTTGGAGAAGACCATATCTGGAGCGTGGAGGCTTCCACATGTTATCTGGAGCTTTTCTTCGGTAAGCATCAAATCTTTTCTGTAAAGTAGATAGAACGGTTTTAACTCTCACACTTCGTTTACGAGCCTTTTTACCTCCCAACAAAATGCCATCCGCATTTTCTTCTTCTCCAGGATTCTTTTTGAAGAAGCAGGAAGTGACCTTCACCGAAGTGGCAGAACGTTTTGCACAAGGCCTTCTTGATTTGATTTGTGTATCATTATTGCCATTTCTCAGCACTTGTTGTCCTGTTGAACTCTGGAAGTATGGGGAGAGCTTTTGAACTTCAGGGTGAGCAATTGTTTGCTGTTTTTCCTTTCCTCTCCTTCGCTTACAACTATCAACCTTTTCAATTCCTAGCCCATTTTGCTGCATTTCTTCTTCTTTCAAGTTTGTGTAAATTCTTGGCGCTACAACAGCTTCACCGTCAACATGCTCAGCTAAGTTCCTGCCACCATCAATAGCTATAATGGAGGAGGGATTAGACATATTATATGAGAACGTGGGCTCCTCACTATATTTCTTTTCCTCCTCACCTTTGTGCTGGCCATTCTTTACCTTCTTGGATATGCCATTACTCTTGTAAATATTTTGCGAAAGGACATCCTCAAGCTTCAAAATCTGCTTTCCATCAGATGGATGAACCCTGCTCTTTATTTGGCGACTCAATTCTTTTTTCTGCCTATGGCAAACAAAATCACTACCTTCCTCTTTTTTGGGCATCTTTTGGAAGTAGCAGGAGACCTTCAATGAAGTTGCAGAAGCTTTTGAATGAGGTCCTGTTAATTTCATTTGTGTATCATTACCATCATTTCTCAACACTTGCTGTACTGTTGACCTCTGGAAATATTGGGAGGCCTTTCGAACTTTAGTGTGAGCAATTGTTTGCTGTTTTCTGATTACTCTCCTTCGTTTGCAATGATCAATATCCCCAATTCCTAGCCCATTTTGGCGACTCGGTTCTTTTTTCTGCCTATCGCAAACCAAATCACTACCTTCCTCTTTTTCGGGCATCTTTTGGAAGTAGCGGGAGACCTTCACTGAAGTTGCAGAAGTTTTTGAACGAGGTCCTGTTGATTTCATTTGTGTAGTATTACCATCATTTCTCAACACTTGCTGTCCTGTTGACCTCTGGAAATATGGGGAGGCCTTTTGAACTTGAAGGTGAGCAATTGTTTGCCGTTTTCCTTTAACTCTCCTTCGCTTGCAATAAACAGCCTCACCAATTCCTGGCCCATTTTGCTGCAATTCTTCTTTCAAGTTTGTGTAAATTGTTGGCACTACAACAGCGTCACTGTCAACCTGCCCAGCTAAGTTCCTGCCATGTTCGATAGCTAGAATGGAGGAATCTTTGGTCATCTTACATTGGGAAGTGGGTTCCTTGGAAGATTTCTTCTCCTCCTCATCATTGTGACGGCCTTTCTTTAAGCTGTTCGTGCCTCCATTACCCTTGTAAATATATCGCGAAAGGACATCCTCAAATTTCTGCAAACTCAGTGGAATCTCCTGTGACTTGATAAGCTTGCTGCTAGTTTTATCATCCCTTTCCCCCCTATTGTTCTTATTCTTCGTCTTCTTCCTCACGTGCTTCAGCCGGTCATCATCTCTAAAATTCTCTGCTACAACTGAATCTCCAGTACTCGATGTAAATATGTTGCCGTCACTAGATAAATCAATATTCTTGCATAGTGGGTCAGTCGGAGATTGTAGGTCAATGCCGACCCATCTATTGGCGCATCCATTTATGCTCTCTTCTTCAATCTCATTTCGCACATTTTCATTAGTTGGAGGATCATATGACAGTTCCTCTTGGAAGAGATGATACCGCGACTCTTCTACTTCTTCTACACCCTTCTTCCTAGAACTAGTTTTACTCTTCCTCTTCTTCTTCATATTGTTCTCCTCCATATGGTTATCTTTGGTATTATTGTAGGAATCACTAGATCGATTAACATGAGGGTTATCAAAAGAATCACAATGTGAGGAAGCTTCGATTTGAGGCTGTTGCTGGTAATGGGCATAGGAAGAAATACCATAATCATGGTTGAGATTGAGATTGGGGTTGTGTGTATGTGATTGAAGGGGCGTGGGAGACGAAGCAGAGCCCGAGAGTATGAAAGAACTTACGGTGGTTGGGGTTTCTTTCGTCGTAGTTTGATGAAGAAATTCCCGCTTTTCCCTCTTCAAACTCTTCCTCTTCCGTTTCTTCATGCCCAGACTCATGCTCGCTCCGTCTCCGCCTGGCGGGCTCTCCCTCCAAAACGACGCCTCTTCCTCTGTTTCCGCCATAATTCCTTGTTTCGACTTCTTAATCTGGCGGTTTCTATTTTATATATATATATATATATATATATATATTTTGAAAGGAATAATATATTCATTAAGTAGAGACTAAATGGTCAATACAGTTTAGAATGTCCTTTAGTTCAACGAGTACATCATCAATAACTTGAGCATTTTTAGCTAAGGCATGAACTATCACATTGGAAGCTCTTGGTACAAATTGGACATACCATGATTCGAAAGTGTTTAAGAGGATTCTAGTTTCCATTGAGATCAGACGAGTCGAAAACTAGTTGGCAACATTATCAGTAAGATCTTTCACTATTTGCTGTGCATTTCGTTCAAGGATGATGTTTCGAAGACCAATGTTTGTGGCCAAGAGGGTAGCTTGTTGAGTAACATAGGCTTCTGCATGGAGGGGTTCGGGGTATAATGGTTGCTTCATCCTCATTGTTGCTATAAAATTCTCTTGCCAATCTCTGATAGTCACTCCTATACCACGTGCAGGATAGTTTTGGTAGATTTGCTGCCCAGTTCACCTTATAGATGTTTTGAGGAGGGGCTTCCCAAGGTGGCGTTGGATTCTCTGTCACAGGAGAAGGGTTTGGTGAATGGATGACCAGAATTTGCAATTCTTCTATCTTTTGTTTTGACTGAGAGGATAGAGTGAGTAGATTGGTGAAGATTTGCTTAAAACTAAACTCATTCCTCCTCTTCCAAATCCTCCATATTACTACTGCAAATTCAACTAAGTGAGCTTCCTTCATCTTAGCTAGCATTTTGAGTGCCATTGTTTTAAATGATGAGAAATATACTACCTGCTTCTGAAATTGGGTTGAGCAGTGACTCCAAACATCATTGGCTGAGGGGCACTCCCAAAGGGCATGCTCAACTGTTTCCTCGACCTGGTTGCAAATGGGACAGTTTGAGTCTTTTATTACTCTTCTCCGTTTCAGGTTAGCTTTGGTAGGTAAGGCATTGTAGCAGGCCTTCCATAGGAAGAGTTTTTCTGCATTGGTAAGAGGGAGCTTCCATAATCTTTCCCATTTTTCTGTGGTAGTGGTAGAGTAGGAAGATTGGCCTTGAGTTGATTGGTGGAGAGTAATTTGCAGATTGTAGGCACTACTAACAGAAAATATGCCATCCTTGGTTCCTTGCCACCTTAATTTGTCAGGGCTGCCACATATAGTGATAGGGATTAGCATAATTGCTTTTGCTTCAATTTCAGAAAATTGTGTAACGACCCCGCCCCGCGAGGGGTGGGACCGCCACGTACATACCTATTCTTAGCATATTTTTTTTTTCATTTTCCTTTCTTTCTTTTTTCCTCACTAGTAGAGAAGACACCAAGCGTCTATCTCTCTCTCTACAGTAATGCCTTGCTCCCCAGCCTTTTCATCATTTCCAGGACGTTTAAAACATTTAAAACGAAAGTGAGTCTAATACTCAGTAAGTAGTACATCATGCAGTAAACATACTAGGCATCTATTCTTTTCCTTTAGAAAGCATGCATACATAAACATTTGCGTTTCATTTCATGCATAAACATTCTTAGAAATAATTAGGCTTTCATGCATAGACATTCTTTCATGCTTTTCATCTTTCATGCATAAATATTCTTTTTCATGCTTTTCATGCTTGACATCTTTTCATGCATAACAGGCTTTTCATGCATTTCATCTTTTCACTTTCATAGGTCATTGCACACTGTTACGCCCCACGTGCTAGGGTTAGCGGCCCTATAGCCAATGGATTCGCCTGTGGCCATAGGTTGGAATCTCATTCCGTCAGGGTGCAGCACTGGGTGCACTACTAGACACTACTACCCGGCATTGCAATCTGCTCATTCATTCAATGGGTACCCCTTTCCTTTCATGTGGCCGTTACGTATTTTCATACATTGAAACTTTCGTTTCCTTTCATTCCTTTCATACTTTCATTCATTTCAGTCCTTTTCATTTAACAGTTCATTCATAGGAAAAGAACGTCATTTAAAATCTTGAACTTAAACATCATTGAGGGAGGCATGCGCTTAAACATCATTGAAAATCATGAACTTAACATCATTTAAAAGCATAAGCTTAAACATCATTTGAAATTGTAAGCTTAAACATCGTATAAAGCACGAGTTCAAAACACCATTAAAACACGAGCTTAAACATCATTAAAAAGCGTAGATTTAAACATCATTTAAAAGCATAGGCTTAAACATCAATTAAAAGCATAGGCTTAAATATCATTTGAAGGCATAGACTTAAACATCATTTAAAAGAATAGGCTTAAACCCCAATAAAAAACATGAGCTTAAAATCGTTTAAAAGCACGAGCATAAACATCATTTAAAATCATGAGCATAAATAATATTTAAAAACTCAAGCATAAACATCCTTTGAAAACAAGAGCTTAAACATTATCTTTCAAAGCATCTTTTAAAATGCCAGTTCATGGCATCCTTTAAAACGATAGTTCTCAGGGACATTTTAAAACATCAGTTCTTAGGGGCATTTTAAAACGTCAGTTCTCAGGGGCATTTAAAGTATCTGTTCATAGGGACATTTTAAAACACATTTAAAGCATCATTTGAAGCATAAAACATGAGACGTTCCTTTCCTTTCCTTTCCTTTGCATTTAAACATTTTCATCATCTTTCTTAGTTCAATGCATATGCATTTTCATGAACAAGATACATTTTCATGCTATACTACATATAGGAAATAATCATAAATTTCTTGAGAGAGCATGCATGAAAATCTCATGACTTAGAATCTACATGCATGCATTACTTTATGCATTTACACACAATTATAATCGATAAGGTACTTAACAGGAGCTATCAAGAAAGGGCTATACATACTATATTCATTTACTTAGAGAAACATTTGCAATAAGAGAGAGATATTCTTTCATAAAGAGAGCATGGTGTAAGAAGCATGGTCATAGCTACTTACCTGTGAGTTTTACTAGCGAGTTCCTTTGAATTTGAACATAAACTCCTATTCAATAAAATGAGATAGACATATTAACATCCACCTCACTTTGAGCCTTACGAATCGATACGCTCACATGCTTACTTAAATTCCATCCTGGAATTAAACGTTTCCTTAACCCGTTTGTCTACCCACTAAGCATGGCACTAGGCCAAAACATTAAAATCTTCATTCCAAACATTTTTAAAAAAACTCATGAAAGTAAATAACATGCTTGCCATCCCTCTAAAAGTAAACATATCATAAAATATAACAAGGTTATCCATTTAATAAACTTTAAAACTTTTAAAGACTTAATCTTATGCTTTACTCATTTAATACCCTTAAAAGCAAGATATAAAATTATAGAACCAAGCAAAACCTTTAAACCAAACCTCTAGCATCTTTAAAAAAAAAGGATTTCCAACCAACATCAACACAAGGCACCTAATACCAAAATATATAATTTAAAATTACTATAATCATCATCTATGATTAAACCAAGTTTAAGAATGACTTAGCAAAATTCGAAATATAGGGAATCACATAGCAAAAACCCACTTTAACATATTCGGTTTGGGCTGAAATTAAAGCACTCATATTTATTTACAATATAGGAAATTAAATACATCAAAACATAAGCTTAAACAACTCAAAAGGCTTCCAAAATCACATTAAAAGTAAATAAGTTAAATTATGATTTTTACATCAAGTTCCTAGCTCCTTTCAAAACACAAGTGGGAGATCAAATAGAGGGACAACCGTGTGGATGAGGAGTAACATGATATCACTATTTTAAACCCCAAAACCGAAACATCAAAATCATCGAAGGAAAACCCACTTGATTAAACCATAGCTAGGTTTTGAAATACACAAGAGGGAGGGTTGAGGATGCCCTTACCTTGCTATTGAATTAAAAAACTTGATGATGAGAGGAGTTGGTTCCTTAAAGAACAAAAGAGAGGAGAAGAAGAGAAGGTTAGCTTGCTTGGAAAGGGAGTGGAAATTTTATTTTCTTCTTCTTGGATGTGGCCGAATGATATGGGGAACAAAAGGGGAAAATTGATTTTGATTTACCCCTTTTATGTTGCTTTCACCGTGAGCTATTGGAGGAGGGGTAAGGAAGGAAATCAAAAACTTCCCTTGGAAGCTTGGGGTGGCTTGGACGATGGGGGCTTGAAGGAGGATTTCTTTGGCTTGTCTTAAAAGCTTGCATCGGCTTGAAAGGAGAAGGGAAGGGAGAATTCTTGAGGAAGCCGATAGATTTAATGGGAGAAGGTGAGTTGATAAGTCAAAAGACTTATCTTATAAAGGAAAAATGGAAATGTATTTCTTTCTTGGGGTATTGACCAACGAGTAGGAGATGTTTAGGATAAGTTTTGTCTTCTTTCTTTTCTCCTTTGTTGACTTAACCGATTGGTGTTAGAAAAAGATGGAAGTGGAATTAATTGTTTCCCATGGAGCTTTCGGTCAAAAGATAAAGAATGGGTCAAATGGGTCAAAGCTGATCACATAAACTTGGAAAATGGATGGTGGAGATCTCTCTATCTCAAAAATGCTTTTCACCTACCAATCCAAGGGATGGGATTAATTGGGCTATTCCATAAATAAATAAAGTTAAAGGGCTTAAGGAAAAATATTCCAAAGTCTTGAAAATAATATTCTTGACTCATTTTAATAAATCATACTTTTTAAAAAAATATAAAACATACTCATCTTAGTTTAAAAAAAAAAAAAAAGACATACTCATCTCAAAATAAAACAATTGAGAGTAGTAATAAAAATAATCTTTATCTCAAAATATTTAACTTAAAGAATTAATTAAATGACGTAAAGACCTACGTAGTAGGATTCGGGTATTACAAATTGTGAGTTCAAGATTTCTGTTTTCTAGGACAAAGTTGTATGATCAATCAAAGGGCTACGAAGGCCTCAGGGTCTAAATCCTTGGGTTTGCTTTGGATCATGAATGATGAGGGGTAGGGAAGCCATTTATCCTTCCAGATTCTGGTTTGCTTGCCATCTCCAATCCGCCATATTAAGCCTGATTCCAGTAGGTTTTTGGCAGCATAGATACTTCTCCATATATAAGATGCAGTCCTTTTGATTTTGGCTTGAAGGGAATTGACATTGGGATAATATTTTGCAGAAAGAATCTTGGCAGCTAGGGACTCAGGATATTGAACCAATCTCCATCCCTGTTTTGCTAACATGGCCAGATTGAAGAATTCCAGGTCCCTGAAACCTAGACCACCAGTTATTTTTTAGCATCTCATTTGGTTCCAAGAGCACCAATTAATTTTTCCTTTGTCTTCTTGGTGACCTCACCAATATTGTCTGATTAGCTTGTTCAGTTCCTCGACTATGGCTTTAGGTAATTTGAAGACTCCCATGCTCTATGTTGGGATGGATTGGAGGACTGCTTTGATGAGAATCTCTTTACCTGCTTGACTCAGGTGCTTTATTTTCTAGTTACTAATTTTGCCTCTCACTCGATCGATGATACTTTTGAAGCCTTTTAGTTTGTCCCTCCCTAGTTGGGTTGGTAAGCCCAGATACCTGTCATAGGGTTGAGAAGATTGTATACCTGCAACTGCTATGATGAGATCTTTTGCTTCCTTTCTTGTATTTTTGCTGAAAAAGATGGAGGTTTTATCTTTGTTGAGTTTTTGGCCTGAGCCTTGTTCATATTTCTCCAGTAAAAAGAGTAGTCTACACCATTCTAGAGGGTTGGCCTTGCAAAATAAGAGACAATCATCCACAAAGAATAAGTGGCTAACATGCATGCCAGACCTACCAATAGGGACTCCTGTGATTGCTCCTTTAATTTCAGCTTGTTGGATTAGTTTGCTTAGACTCTCAGCACATAGAATGAACAGGTATGTGGATAAAGGGTCACCTTGTCTGATGCCTCTAGAAGGATAGAAAGGGGTTTGTGGAATGCCATTGAGAAGGATTGAATAAGACACAGAATTTACACAGTTCATGATGGTATTGATCCATTTTGAGGAAAATCCCAATTTAGTCATCATTGTTGCTAGAAAAGGCCATTCGAGTCTGTCATAGGCTTTACTTATGTCCAATTTAAGTGCCATGTGTCCCTCTTTACCCTTCAACAGATTGCTCATTGTGTGCATTGTTTCAAAAGCTATGATAGCATTATCTGTTATTAGTCTGCCTGGGACAAAGGCACTTTGAGACGAAGAGATAAGCTGAGAGAGATGAGGTTTCAGTCGATTGGCAAGGACTTTTGCTAGAATCTTATAACTGACATTGCAAAGAGAGATTGGTCTGTATTCTGAAACTTTGAGGGGAAACTTCTTCTTTGGGATTAAAGCAATGTGGGTAGCATTGTAGTCCCTGGGCCAGACATCAGAATTGAAAGCTTCAAGAACAGCTAAGTAGGTTCTGTGGCCTACAATCTCCCAGTACTTTTGGTAAAAAATGGCGGGGAAACCATCGGGTCCTGGGGGCCCTAGACCATTCATGCTAATGATAGTTTGTTTAACTTCTGCCATAGTGATTGGTTTGGTGAGGGAGACATTCATATCATCCGAGACTACTGTTTCCACATCTTCTAAGCACTCAGCAATAAGTTTAGGCTGGGAGGTGGTAAAGAGATCTTTAAAGAAGATGTTAAACAATTCACTAACCTCTTCTGGCTTGGTTGCAGTAGAGCCTGAGTCATTGGAGATTTTGTTGATGGCATTCTGTTTCTTTCTTTGGGTAGCACACATGTGGTAGAATTTGGTATTCCTATCTCCTTCCTTGAGCCATGTTTGCTTAGCTCGTTGTTTCCATTTAGTGTCCTCTTCTTCGAGTAACTTGTCCACTTCAACCTGGAGGTGGTTTATCTCCCCATTGCCTCTTCCTGTGTTAAGCTCTTGGAGCTGTTTGATTTGAGAGAGCTTAGAGTTGATTTGTTGCTTTTGGTTTTGAAGAGATTCTTACTCCATATCTGCAAGTACTTCTTACATCTACTGAGGATTGGTTTGGTGTATCATCCCAGGCCTTCATTATCAAGTCTCTACATTCTATTCTGGAGATCCATTGAGCTTCGAATCTGAAGGGCCTAGTGTATTTTTCACCAACTCCTGGGCTTGGATTAGATAATAATAAAATGGGACAATGGTCTGAAGATTGAGCAGTTAGGGTAGTTACACTACTATTTGGAAAAAGGTTGAACCATGGCATGTTCCCTAATACTCTATCCAGCTTTTCTTTGGTGAATTGAGCTCCGTCTCTTCTGTTGCTCCAGGTAAAGTGATCCCCCATCATTCTGTATGGCCTTTCTGCAGCACCCAATTTCTCAAATTGGAAGCATATTTCATTAAAATCACCAAGACAGAGCCAGGCTTGGTTTGAACAAGGTTTCAGTGCTTGCATTTGGTCCCAACTGCTTGCTCTTTTGTGTGCCTCAGGGTAGCCATAGAAGCCTGTGAGTATAAGTGTCTGGTGACACTTAGGGATGATGACCTCTACTGAGATGTGATATCTAGTGTAGGAAATCAGATTGACATCAAGGTCTTCTTTCCACAACAAAGCTATACCTCCACTAAGACCTTTGCTGTCAACTGTGAAACTATTGGAAAAACCACATTGCTTGCTAAATTGTTCCACCTTATGTCTGTGGCACTTTGTTTCCATTAGGAAGACTAAGTGTGGGCTCTTGTGATACACCAAATGGTGTAGTTCCCGAACTGTTCGAGGGTTCTCAAACCCTCGACAGTTCCAATTGAGGCATTTCATTGTGATTGGTGGGGCTGCCTTGGAGCTAGGATCCAGAGAGTTTTGAGAGGCCAACCTCTTGGTTCCTCCTCTTGTGATCAGATCCTTTCCTAGAGTTATGGAGGATGCTTCAAGGGCCAGTCTCTTCCATTTTGCTTTCTTTGAATTCGTTGGTGTGGTAAAGTGGAAACTGAGGTTGCTTGGGTCATGTTCCATCTCACCCACTAGAGATGGGGGGTCAGACCTAGAGAATGGGTCTAAAGCACTAGAATCCAATGGGGGTTGGAGACTTTTGATAGTGTTGTTCTCTTTATAGAAAGAGGAATCATATTCTCTTTGCTCGATGTAGTAGGAGGAATAAATTTATCTGAGCGGGTGGAAAGGGACTGACCTTTTAAAATTACAAAGGTGGGGGTGGAGGGACAATTGGTGGTGCTGGGGACCATGATAGGAGTCAAAGGGATCCTAGTGTGAGGATGGTGCTCGAGGGGGTTGGGAGCAGGATCTAAAACATGGGGGTCCACTGTTGAAGTGCAACCCGTGATTGATGTCTGTTGGGCTGTAGGAGGATGCTGATCTGGTGGTTGCTCCTCCACCATAGTAGCCTTGCCACTACCAATGCTACCTTCCTCTACCGTTGTAGTTTGTTGACTGGAAGTTTCCCTTGGTTGTCTTGCTCTAGGATTGGTGCCATACCTCTTGGAATCCTTAACACTGGTTTTGGCAGGTCCAGTCTTCAGCCAGGCGCCATATTGCTGCTACGTGTGATCATCCTATTTGAACAGGTGGCAACCTCTTCCTCGATGTTTAATCACCCCGCACTTGAAACAGAAATTATGTAGACGCTCGTATTTGAAAGCAATCCATGTTTTTTGGTGGAGTCCTTTGACCCATCTCCCACGAGCCAGAGGTTTGTTAATATCAACAAGAACTTTCACCCTAGGAAAGCAACCCAGTCCATTGTCATCGACTTCCACTTCCAGGATTTGTCCTATACTAGATGCAATTTGTTCACCATAGAATTTGTTCATACCTACCAGAGGAATGTTGTGCAGCTACACCCAAAAGGGTTCATGGGAGAAGGTTATTGCAGAGATGGGAATGTTGCCAGTAACTTCTTGGATGGCTACCATGGATTTGTCAAAGGACCATGGTCTTCCTTTGAGGACTTTTTCCAGATCTGAGACATGTTGAAACTCCACAAGGAACTTATTCTCTCCTGCATCAGTAAAATGAATCCAGCCTCTTGATCTCTAGGCTCGTTGCATTGTGGCTCGAAATGCTTCCTTGTTGAAACTTCGTTCAGCTATAACCAGCACTAAAAGGCAGTGTTTGCCCCTTAAGGCTGCAGGTTCTAAGGACTTATCAGATAGAACTACATCTTGATCTTCATTCTCTGTAAGGGTCAGTCCCTCCCAGAGAGTGGAAAGATCCGTGTCTGCCATGCAGTACTCCACTACCACGTAGGGAGAGTAAGCTCTCTGTCAACAGGCAGAAAGAGTTACCTTACTCATAAGAGAAGGAGGGATCTTCTCAATCTGTATAAAGCAGAATTGGTTTCTATTTTATATGCTCCTTCTACCGTCCTTCGTTTTTCTTTTTGCACTCTGAAATATTTAGGAAAAGAGTTTTCCTACCATCCCCACAAATCACACTTTATCTATCTTCTTCTTCTTCTTTTTTTTTTTTTTTTTTTTGTGGTGCCTCTAGCTCTTGTTTGGAATTAGACAGTAATTGAAATGTCAGGATAGGTAACTCAAGGTTACATACTTCCGTACATGACATAAGATGCAATGCACCTATTATATTTTAATAGTATGCAATAAATTACAGTAGAAATATTCATGTAAATCTAAATAAGATTTAAAGCAATTAAAAAAAAATAACATTGTACCACAAGCTATTTATCCCAAAATGATTTCACTTCTTCAAGTTACTCTCAAAATAAATACTGTTTAAAATCTCTCAAAACAAAGAAATGTTCAAAATAAATTATAAATCCTCAGTTTCTTATTTTTTACTACAAGTTCTTAGATCCCTCTAAAAAAACAAAACCCTACAAGGCCATCCTTATTTTGCATTGTCCTTGTTTAGTATCTATCCTCTTTAGCTCTTCAAAGATATGCAGCACTTCTGTAATAAAATGGTCGGCGGCTTCAAGCCTTTCCATTATGGATGGCTCCAATGAGTTCTCTGGGCTCTTTGGGCCTTGACTATCCGGGGTGCTGGTCTCTTGTATTTCCTCATAGTTGGTCTCTTCTTGTCCTGTAACAATTTCTACTTTTTCGGGTTGGGAATGGTAGTGAAAGCCACTACAGTGAGATTTCAAGAAATCCTAATAAGTAAACACACAACATACAACATATAACATAGACATATAAAGGCAAAGCATGAAATGAATGCATGAACATATACTTGACAAAAAACTTGGCTTATGCAATTTTAACCTTTTAAAAATAAAACATATTTTCCATCTTTTCATGTTGATCGTTAAACATGTAACATATCTTTGAGCTCATTGCCTTGTTTATTTCTTATAACATATAATTGGATATCTCACGACTCCCCTATGCACTGTTGGTTCTCTGCTAGTTACCGCATCATCCAATGGTCCACTTGACCGTGGTGACTACGTCATAATCTTTAACTTATGCGGCAGTTCCCATATTTCGCCTTCACCGCATAAACAATATGATATAGTAGTTCGCATATTTTGCTTTCAGCGTATTTTCAATGTGTTGCACCCACTGGTTTTAGGTGTTACCTAGCTCTGATATCCTTTCCACAAGGATCCATTTGAGGTTTACTGACAGTTCTTTATTGACCCAGGGGCTACCACTTCATTTCTAAACATCCAGAGTGGACAAAGGAGTTACATTAGGATATTCCCCTGTCCTAGTATTTGGGGTCGTGATAAAACATATATAGACTCTTCGAAAACAATTTGCAACCCAAATGCATGTGATGAGACTTGTAACATTTTTCTTTTCATGGACCATATGAACATGTGAATGACGTGAGTCATGAAATCATGTAATCAAACTTTGAACATCTCAAGTTATGGCTTAAAAATATTAGAACATTTGAATACTTAGTTCACAACTTAGGCAAAGCACTTAACACATATGCCACAAAGGAAGAACAATGTTTAAACCAGAGTACATACATGTAGACATGACTGAATCATTGATACTTGCAAAAACATGTTATGACCAACAACTTGAACCAAGAGAATCCGAGAACATCATAAACAATTAAGCATGGCAAGATCATCATGTGAATCCAATTACAATTAATAGGTTAACTTCAATCAACAAGTATATACAATATCAACAAGAAATGCAACGTTCACACAGCATATACAAATATTATTCAAAGTAAGTTGAGAGTCTACTTACAAAAAATCCATGAGTTAACAAATAGCAAGCTAAAAATACATTAAACAACATTAGATGAGAACACACGAAAAACCCTAATTCGAGTGGATGCATGTGTGAGTGGGTCATGTTTAGGGTTTACTCCCTCATGGCTCATGAACTCTTTTCCACCGCTAGATATGTTCCTCATGCATTCGGACTTCACTTATGTGGCCTAACCCTATAGAGAAAAGAATCCTAATTCAAACTCAAGAGGGTGGTCATGACCTTCTCTTCTTCCAAAAACACAAGTTCATGTGTATAATGCTATGGGTGGATCATTTCTTCCTTTGAGAAGAACCCTAGCCCTATCCTGAGTGTCCATGTGCAAAAGAAAGCATGGATCACCTTCTCACTCAAAGATGTCATGTGTGTGTTGGATGAGGATGGGCATATGGCTTTTACTGTGCGTGTTCCTTCCTCTTGGATGGTGTTGCCACTTCCTTCGTTACTTGTAAAATCAGTTGGATGAAGGTGGAGGATGCATGTATGGTGTTTGGTTGGAGAGAAATCGTGAGAATAGATGAGAGAATGGTGTAGCCGTGTGGGAGGAGAAGTGACACAAGAGTGGGAATCCAAAATTTGTCCAAAATGACCCTTCACCCGTCGGCCCTTTCCATTTTATAGACATCCCCTCCTTCCTTGGAAAAGTAAGAGACTCATGCATGGGTGCCATGTGGCACCATGGCCAAAAATCCCTTCATCTTCCCCACCATTGAGTTGTGTTGGGAAAACCAAAAGTCTCATAGACAAGTGGCGTGAACCCCTCCATCTGAAACCGTAGCTTTCAATAGTACCCTTCCTCATGTTTCTAAGTTCAATGTATCCGACGGTAAAAAGGTCAAAACACAAATCCTCAATCATCCTTGGGAGGATGAATGTGTGCATGCTTGCCACTTGGCAAGTGGGGTGTGTGTGTGTGTGGGAGGGGGGGGGGGTTGGCCTAATTCTTCATTTCCCCAAAAACCTCTTCCTCTTCCCTAGACTTGAGTGGCATGTACATGTGGATTCCTTAGGCAACCTTTCATCTTCTCTAGGCTTGGGTGGTGTGTGGGTGTTGGTTCCCTAGGCAAATGACATGTGGCATGTGGGTGTGGGGTGCATGTGTGGATGGCCAAATCTAGGAACTTGGTTTTGCCTTGTACCAAGGTGCGTCTTCTACTTCTCATCATTGGATCCTTCTAGAGTCTCCCATCCCGAATGCATGTGTGACACATGGTGAATTGCATCTCCATTGGTTGAAACCCTAGTCCTCGTGGGTTGTCTTTGCCCTTTGAGCTTCCCCTTGCACCATTTTCCATGCCAACTCTTGGGAACTCTCATACTTTCGACAAGTGTCAAAAGATTGTTGGTTTCCTCCTTTGGCCGAATCCATATACTCCCTTAGAATATTTTGCCTTTGATTTTGCACATTCTCTAGGTGGCCAAAATCATTGCACCTTCTAGGAACTCACACAAGTGCATGTGTGTGTGTGGCGTGTCACCCTTAGGGTTCCGGAACCCTTTTCTCTCTCTCTCCCCTTCCTTCCACTTTCATGTCTAGGTTTGATGTACTCAAGGTGTTGGCTTGCATGTTGGCCACATGGCATCACTTATACTAACCAAAGTGTTCCTTTCCTACGTTCCAAATGATGGAAATTCTTGGGAAAACTAAAAGCTCCTCCCCTCTTCCATGTGAACGCCACCTATTCAAAACCCTAGTTAGGATTTTTCCTAAGTTTTAGGCCCTTAGTGGCCAATTCACACTAGCCCATGATGGGCCTCCTAGTTGGCTTGGGTGCCCATTCTCTAAGATAACAAGACCCTTGATGCTTATTATTCTTTATGCATACCAAAATTTGGACAGATAACTAAGTGGGTTAAACTAATCATAATAAAAGTAATAGACGTGGACTTGGCTAAATTTGGGTTATCACATTTATTTTTTCTAAACTAATTGAATTCTTCTACTCATTACATATTTGGTAAGAGAAAAAAATTAAAAATTAAAAAATTATGAGTAGTGTGTGGTGTGAGGATAATGAGTAAAGCTTTTCTTAGAAAATGCTATGACCACTATTGTCCACCTATTTTTTTTTCTTTTACTTAATAGTTAAGAAAGTATTTTTAATGAGTTTTTTTTCCTTCAAAAATATATATTTAAAATGATTTAAAAAATGTAAAAAAAAAATAAACATTCAGTGGCCACCCTCCGTGGATGTAGCATCATCCAACTTTTTAAATACTTTTAACATGTTAAGGTCTTGTTTCGATAGCGAGATGAGATGAAATAATTTTTAAATAATAGTAAAAATGTTTGTGAATATATAATGCTTGTCCTTATAGTGAGACTTTAGAAAATGGTTTTTTAAAAATTTGACGGAAATTATTGACTTTTTTAAAACTTTTTCCCTTTCTTTCCCAGGATATAAAAGATTTTATGTTTTAAAATAAAAACATGCTCTATAAATTAAAAAAGAGTTACAACGGAAATCATCAAATTAAATTAAAAATCCTTTCATACATTTTGAAAACAAGGCCTATGCTTCTGTCACTCCTCCCTTGGGCCATGTCTGTCTTGAAGCTTTGTTCACATAAAAATAGCTCTGCAAGTGCACATAATCGTAACAAGTAGCAAAGTATTATAAAGAAAATAGATATCAAATCCACACAAAATAATTATGCTATTGAGTATTGAAATTGACTAAATTAATTACTATTTGAAAAATCAAAATTTGAAGAATGAGTTATCTAAATTAAACTGAAGAAAAGAACATTAAAATTTAGATTTTAAAGATAATAAGAATAAATCTAGAGCGTTTGATTTCATCTAACAAATCCACACAATTTATTCTTCTTTGTCATAGAATTACAATTATCCCAAGTTGATTATAAAAATTCCTTAATTATTCAATATTTTCTCTCGAACAATATCAAAAATATCTCAAACTAATAACTCCATATCTCTATGTGAATTTAACTGACTTGAGACTCATTAAGTTTTTTAGATTTTCTTGAAAATCACACTAATTGTGATAAAGTATATATACTTTCGTTCAACTAATGGTGCTTAATCCTAGAGCTTTAATAAAAAATCACCTATCGGTCTCATTGTGATTCAATAGATCGAACAATAGTTAGCTAAAAAATTGCAAGCATTAAGAACAAGGAATAAACATTCAATTATGGAAATATTGAAAATAAAATAACTTAGAATATAAATTGTGTTCAATGCTAGACTACATCAAAATTCTAGAAAATAAAATTAGTTCATAATGAAATTAAAAGGAAAAAAAACTGGTGTTATTCATTGGAGTCAATTGATTAAACATGTTGCCTTTGCCTCAGCTCCCCCAGATTTTTCTCCTTGAAAGAAACTCAAATAATAAATTCTGAACTATCGAAACCTAAACTCAGATTATCTAAAAAACTCAAAACTCCAAACCCCCTATTCATCCCACAAGATGGGATTAAATAGATGTCAAAATTCAAATATGGAAACAAGATAAATGTGGCTACAATCTAGCTCAAAAATCTGGAAAATAATTTCTAAAAATAAATGTTATATAAAAGGAATTATCCCAAGAATAACGAGATTATCTAAAATGGAAGATTCAGTGATATGTGGCTTGAATTGTGGAGTTCAGGAGGATTTGGTTGCCAACAAATTGATTGCCGAACTTGGATTTGGTGGTCATCAGCAGATTGATCCCGGTCGGGAGGAATTATACCATCGGGTAAGTACCGTGTGCGTTGAATATAACTGGTCTCCTCGCCTATTGAGTGGAAAGACTCCCGATCGGGATGATAGAACCCTTTCGCCAACCTACCAGCGGTAAAGCTGCTTGCCTTTTGTCTCGTTGTTGCCTAAGATGTCGTTTAGGTTGGTCTTTTAAATTGGTCGTTTAGACTAGTCGCCCAATCTAACAGCCTAGAGCCTTGTCGCTAAGTCTTCGCGCCTTCTGGTCATGAGTCTCTTTGCCTACCAAGAGGTAAGTCTTCTCGCCTTTGGGGGAGAGAAATCTCTTTGCTACCCACGGGACAAGGCTCTTCGCCCGAATCTCATCGGCTCTCTACAGATCTCGCTGCCTCTCATCGGTCTGAATCCGTAGTCTATTCTTTTCTACCAAAATGCTCTCCTTTTGCACTAAATCTTCTCATTCCTTCAAATCCAATATAATAAAGAAAAATATATAGAAATAAAATATAATTAATAGTATTGAAGGGGAAATGACACTTTTCATAAATAAAAGAGTGATAAAAATTCCATAAAAATAACACTTATCAAATATCCTCAAACTTAAGCTTTACTCGCCCTCGAGCAAATAAGAAAAGAAAGACAATTAAAACAAGCATTGATTTGATTCATAAAATTTCTTGCCTAAAAAATTGTCTAAAGTTTATAACTCAAAGGAATCATTCAAGATCAATCAAGTCCAAAAGTAAATTCAAAACTCAATTCCACCGCATTCTCCATCCCCACATTCATGCATACCCATCATTCTCACTTCATCATTAGCTCCCCGGACAGTTTTATGCAAACAAGTAAATAAATAATGGGTCTCTAAACACTCCATAGGCTTGCTTTTCAAATCATTCTCCACTTATGTAGAATAAAAACTATCACCAGGGATCAGTAGGTCTTTATTAAACTTGTAATGTAAGGCTAGGGTGAGGGCTACAAGGAAAAGGTAGGATTCAAACAAAACAAGAGAACTTAAGTTACTAACAAAATAACTAGAGCATTCTCACTTCTAACACAAACATCTCTTCTCAATCATTGTAAATCTCTCAACATACCTCTCTTTATTGCACTTTCAAGTATTTCTCTCTTTACCCCCTATTCGGTAGGTCGAACATTTTCTTTTCTTTTATTTTTCTTTTATTTTTCATGGAAATATTCCATACTTTTTCAACTGCCTTTGTGGATGACTCTCGTCGGCCTTTTCTTGTTGGCCACACAGTAGACGAGTTGACTCTTCATACCCCTAAACTTATGATTTTGATAATATTGCTATAATTATCTTTACTTGTAGACCTTTTACCTCTCTTGCCTTTCATGCTCTTGTGAGTCTGTGACTTTGTGTAAACTTAGTTCTCTTGAAAGGTAAGGAAATAAGTGTTTAAGCTCAGACAGGGTAGGGAATATGAGGTTTTACAAGAAAGAAAAATATAAGGCCAAAATATATTTCAATAAAGCTCAAAGGGGCAACTAGAGATAAAGATAATAAACATGTAAGCTTGAAAGGCTCAATAGGTCCAAAGAATGCTTTAATCAATTCTCCAGTAAGAATGCTTTAATCAATTCTCCAGTAATATTCTGTCTAGGATTTCGCCTTGAGTGTAATCAAATAAGTTCTAGAACAAGTTGAGACCATACAAGTTCACAAAATTCACATAAAATTTCTCTAGGTACTCAAAACTATTAATGATCATAAGAAGTATTCATTGATCATAGAAAATGTCAAATTAAGTAAGATCAAGTAAGGAATTAATAACTAGACTTAAGCAATGAAAATTTTTCCTAAAAATTATAATCAATTTCAATCATATTCTTATCATAGGCTTTTTATTCATCAAACCATACTGTTTTTATCATCATCATCATCATTATTATATTTTTTCTAGAAAATAAAATTAATATCCTTTCTCCCCAAACTTAAATATCACATTGTCCTCAATGGAAAAAAGGAAGAAAAACTAAAGCAAAGAATGAGAGGAGGTAAGAGATGCTCCCCTGATTGTTTCCAGTTCTGTCAATTGAATATTTTCCTTGAAGGTGTAGCACTGTACTCCTTGGAGATCTCCTCGCCTCTTCATTCTTGCAAGATGAAATAAAAGGAATAATATTAAGCAAAAATAAAAATTAATAAAAAAAATAAAACTTGGATTGCCTCCCAAAAGCGCTTTATTTAAAGTCTATAGCTAGAAATTGTCCTCTCATCATTTATTACTGGCGAGATCGATGGAACACTTTTCTAAGTTAAAGTCTCAATCAATATAGGGTTTTAATCTTTGTTCATTTACTTTAAATGTGTCTTTTGTCTCGTGATGGACTTCAACCACCCCATAGGGAAAAACACGGGTCACAACAAACGGTCTCGACCACTGAGAGCGCAACTTTCCCTCAAAGAGTCGAAGTCTTGAGTTAAATAATAGAACTTTCTGCCCGACTTTGAATTCCCTTATCAGAATATGCTTATCGTGCCATCTTTTAGTTTTATCTCTGTAAATCCGAGCATTCTCATAAGCATCATTGCGGTACTCATCCATCTTGTTGATCTACAATATTCTCTTCTCACTAGCCGCTTGTAAATCAAAGTTCAGTATTCTTGTTGCCTAATAGAATCTGTGTTCTAGCTCCACGAGTAGATGATAAGCTTTTCCATAAAAGAGCTGATAAGGTGACATCCCGATCAGTGTTTTGATAAGGCGTATAGCACATCATCTAACCTTCTTGCCTAGTCTGTTTGAAAGACACTCATGGTCTTCTCAATATGCGCTTTAGCTCCCGATTAGACACCTCGACCTGACCTCTCGTTTGAGGATAGTATGGCGTCGCCACGTGATGGGTAACTCCATACTTAGTCAGTAGTACTTCAAATTGGTGATTGCAAAAATGCTTCCCACCATCACTGATTATGGCCCTCGGAGTGTCGAATCGGGAAAAGGTGTTCTTCTGTAGGAAATTCACTACGACCCTCGCATCATTGGTCGGCAAGGCGACCTCTTCAACCCATTTAGAGATATAATCTACAGCAACCAAAATAAAGTTGTTTGAATATGAGGATGGAAAATGACCCATGAAATCTATACCCCAAACATCAAATAATTCAATCACTAAAATATTGTTTAAAGGCATCTCAAGTTTCTTAGAAATTTTGCGAACCCTTTGACAATGATCACATAAATTAACAAAATTAAGAGTCTTTAAAAACAGTCGGTCAATAAAAGCTGCATTGTAAAATTGGTGCATTGCAAAGATAAAAAGGCATGCGCCTATATGCAAAAGTGCCATAAGGACAGGTGAAAGTAGTATTCTCTTGAACCTCGGGTGCAATAGCTATTTGATTGTAACCAGAATATCCATCTAGAAAATAGTAGTAGGCATGGCTGACAAGTCTTTCTAGCATTTGATCAATAAAAGGTAAGAGAAAATGGTCTTTCAGAGTTGCATCATTCATTCTTTGATAGTCTATGCATACTCGCTCTCTTGTGACTGTCCTCATCAGTATAAGTTCATTGTTGTCATTCTTGATCACGATCATCCCTCCTTTCTTTGGGACGACTTGCACTGGACTTACCCATGCACTATTTGAGATTGGATAAATGATCCCGGCATCTAAAAGCTTTAATACCTCTTTATGCACTACTTCTTGCATTGATGGATTCAATCTCCTCTGGGGTTGGACGATCAGTTTAAAATTATCCTCCATTAAAATCTTGTCCATGCAAATTGAAGAACTAATTCCTTTGATATTTGAGATTGTCCAACCCAAGGCCATCTTGTGTTCCTGCAAGACTCTCAACAACTTCTCTTCCTCTACATCACTCAATGAACTGTTAATAATAACTAGAAAAGTAGTGTCCTAGCCTAAGAAAGCATACCTTAAATTTGATGGAAGCGGTTTGAGTTCAAGCTTGGGTGGTTCCTTACTTGTAGATATCGGCCAAGATGAGTTTAGCTCTTCCACTTTCAGTTTTATTGAAGGAGAAATGGATGGTATAGCTTCCAATTATCTCTCCCACTCCCTAACCTCTCCATCTTTGGATTCAATAGATATAGAGTGAGTAAGACATACCTCAAATAGTAGCTTTGGAAATTTAGCTTTATAAGTCTCACCGACCTTGACCATGTCTCAATCGCTTATTTGAAAATAAGAATGTACCTTGGGAGAGAATTCCATAGATTTAAATACGTTAAAAGTGACCTACTCCTCACCGATTGTTTGCATAAAAATATATCTGCAAGTGCACAGAATCGTAATAAGTAGTAAAGTATTTTAAAGAAAACAGTTATCAAACCCACAGGGAATAATTAAGCTATTGAGTATTAAAATTAACTAAACTAATTACTATTTGGAAAACTAAAATTTGAAGAATGGTTTATCTAAATTAAACTGAAAAAAAGAATATTAAAATTAAGGCTTTAAAAATAATAATAATAGATCTAGAGCGTTTGACTTTACCTAACAAATCCCACACAATTTATTTTTCGTTGTTATAGAATCCCAATCATCCCAAGTTGATGATAAAAATTTCTTAACTATTCAATATTTTCTCTCGAGCAATATCAAAAATATCTTCAACTAATAACTTCATATCTCTATGTGAATTTAACTAATTGGAGACTCATTAAGTTGTTTAAATTTTTCTTCAAAATCACACTAGTCGCGGTAAAGCATTTCTACTTTCGCTTAACTAATGGTATTTAATTCTAGAGCTTTAATCATAAATCACCTCTCGGTCTCATTACAATCCAAAAGATCAAACAATAGTTAGTTAGTTAGAAAATTGTAAGCATTAAGAACAAGGAATAAACATTCAATCATGGAAATATTGAAAATAAAATAACTTGGAATATAAACTGTGTGCTCAATGATAGGCTACATCAAAACTCTAGAAAATAGAATTAATTCATAATAAAATTAAAAAGAAAAAGAATAAAACTGATGTTCTTTGTTGAAGTCAGTTGATGAGGCATGCGGCTCTCACCTCTGCCCTCTAGTTCCGCTTTCTTGAAAGAATACTTTAAGAATAAATTTTGGAACTCTCAACTCAGACTTAGGCTCTAAAACATAAAAACTCCCGACTTCGATTCAGAACTCCCCTTATTCATCCCACAAGACGGGATTAAATAGATATTGAAACTCAAATCTGGAAACAAGATAATTGTAGCTACAATTTAGCTTAAAGATCTGGAAAATAGTTTCTAAAGATAAATGTTAACATAAAATGAATTATCCCAAGAATAATGAGATTATCTAAAATGGAAGATGCAGTAATATGCAGCTTGAATTGCGGACTTCAGGAGGATTTGGTTGCCAACAAATTCATTGCAAAACTTGGATTTGGTGGTCAACAAATCCAAAGTAGTAGATTTTTAGTACTTTAGATTTTATTTTATTTTAAAAAAATTAAATTAAATTTGATCTTAGTTTGATCTTTTTCTTTTCAGGATTTAGAAGTGCATGCGTCGATCTAAATCATTAGAGCATACGTTTTTCGATCTCGAGATTGAAAGAACCTTAGGTCGGATCACTAAAAAGAAAATGAAAGAGGTCGCTGCCTCCAAAGTGAATATGGCCGACTAGGAGCACAAGGCGTTAAGAGACTATGTGATACCCTCGGTCAATGGGGCAATGTCTAGTATAAGGCGGCCAGCTATACAAGCCAATAAATTTGAGATCAAGCCGGCCATCATTCAAATAATTCAACAAATCGTCCAGTTTGTGGGGTTGTCACAAGAGGATCCTAACGTCCATATTGCAAATTTCTTTAAAATTTGTGATACTTTTAAACACAACGGAGTGACAAATAATGCAATTCGATTGAGACATTTTTCTTTTTCATTTAAGGAAAAAGCAAAAACTTGGTTGAATTCTTTGCCACCCGGCGTCATCACCACTTGGGAGGAGTAGGCACAAAAATTTTAGCAAAATATTTCCCTCTGGCTAAGACCGCAAAGTTAAGGAATGATATCACTACCTTTACCCAATTTGAGGGTGAATCATTATATGAGGCATGAGAGAGATACAAGGATGTATCTCGCAAGTGTCCACATCATGACCTCCTAGCTTGGCTCCAAGTACAGACGTTTTACAATGGTTTGGGATCCATAAATCGATCTATGGTTGATACAGTCGCAAGAGGAGCATTAATGAGTAAGACCCCTGAAGCCGCATATGAACTTCTGGAAGAGTTGGCGTCTAACAACTATCAGTGGGCCGCAGAGAGAGCAATGCCAAAGAAGGCGGCCATTGTTGTTGAGCATGACTCTTTGTCTGCAATTGCGGCTTGGTTGGTAAATCTATCCAAACAAATAGGTAAAATGAACGTTAATGATGTTCAAACTAATGTTGTTTGTGATTAGTGCGCAAGAAATCATTCAAGTGTAGATTGCCAAGTAGGGAATCCTTTTGTCCAACCGAGTCATGAACAAGCCCATTACATCCAATTTCCAACGTCAAAATAATCCTTATTTAAACATGTTCAATCTAGGATGGAGAAATCACCCTAATTTTTATGGAGCAATAACCAAGTGCAGGTTAGACCACCTCAACAGTTTCCACACTAAGAGAAGAAGCCGACACTTGAGGATATGTTTATGCAATACATGTAAAAGACTGATATGGCAATGCAAAAGACTGATATGGTGATCCAAAACAACTCAGTTTCAATCCATAATCGTGAGGCACAAATCAGACAGCTCTCAAACATGCTTACCGAGAGGACATCAGGGACCTTACCGAGCAACACTATGACCAATCCGAAGGAACATGTCAAAGCCATAACGTTGAGAAGTGGGTAGACATATGACCAGCCACAACGGTAAATACCGAGCGAGATGAAGAAGCTACTGAAAATGTGGAGTACGAGAAGAAGGAAACCAAGTATGAGGTAAAAGAAACCAATCGGGAGGAGACCAACCAACAAGCTAAGAAGACTAAAGAGAATAAAGGGGCTGTAAAATCCAAGAAATCCCGAGAGTTTATTTCTAAAACTTATTCTCCTTCAATTTATGATCCACTAATTCCTTTTCTGCAAAGATTAAACAAAAATAAGACTGATAGTCAGTTCTCTAAATTTCTGAGTAAATTTAAGCACCTACATATTAATATTTCTCTCATTGAAGTTTTAGAGCAAATGCCTATGTAATACTTTAGTCCTATTATATAGGTCCTTACGTCATTTTATTATTTCTTTAAGTTAAATATTTTGAGATAAAGATTTTTATTGTTTTATTACTTTATTTTAAGATGGGTGTGCTTTTATTTTTGTGTGAGTTATTAAAATAATTCAAGGGCATGATTTTAAGACCTTATAATATTTTTTTCTCTTAAGCCCTCTAATTTTCATTTATTCAAGAAATGACCCAAGCTCCCTCCACCATTGGATGATTAGGTAAGGGAAATATCTTTTCACACTTGATCCCCACCGCCCATTCTCCCTAGCTTATGAAGCAAGGTTTGACTAAAAGCAATTTAAGTCCTTTTTCTCTTGAACCCGTTGGCTTCTAAGGCAAGAAAAGAAGAAAAACTTCTGAAGCCCTCAACTGTGCGACACTACAACCCATTCTCTCCCATTTCCATTCTCCTTCCAATCTTAAGCCAAGCACCTATTATTTATTCTTCTCAAGAGGAAAATAGCAAGGTATACCCTTAACCTTTCTCCTTTGTGTATTTTGAACCTAGCCATGGTTTAATCAAGTGGATTTTCTTTTTGTTGTTGTCAATGTTTCAATTTTGGATTTCCAGCCAAGGGTTCATGTGCTCTCTAGTTCCCTAAGCTGAACCCACCTCTCCTCTTCTCCATTTTCATGTTTTGGGAAGGATTCACCAAAGGTAAAAACCCTAGTTTGACCCATTTGGTTTTAGTTTAATTTTGGAGGCCAACTAAGTTGTTTTAGCTTGTATCTTAATTATAGTTATTATCTATGTTGTCAATAAATGTGAATGCTCTATTTTTGGCCCATACTGAGTGTGTTGAGCTATCTTGCTATGTGCTTTCCTATCATTCGAAAATGGTATTTTGCTATTTAACTTGGTTAGTCATAAGTGATGTTAGTTGATCTTTTGATTTATATATATATATATATGATGACACTATGTGTTTTATGTTGAGGTCTGGTTGGTGACTTGTTATTAGGATGCTAGAAGATTGGTTTAAAGGTTTGGCTTGGTTCCTTGTAATTTTATAGCTTGCTTATAAAATGTATTAAATGCGTGAATTATAGTCTTGGGTGTTAAAGTTTTCAAGTTCACTTAATGGGTTTAACCTAGCTGTTTTATGCTATGTTTAGATTTATAGTATGAGTTGGTATTAGAAGTATTATTTGTGCATGTTATACTATTGTGTGTGAGTTGTCTAGCAAGCCTAATCCCATGTGAGCCTTTTCTAATCAGGGACAACTAACTATTTTAAAGGGCATGTCTTTCTAAATTGATTAACTTGTCCGAGATGCCAAATCTGTTCTATGCCCCTTTATTAAGCAAATTTCTAGATTTGAGCCTTTATCTCCATTAATTTCAAAGTAAGCTTAAATCCAATTGACTTTGTTAAGCCCATGAGTCCTCAACTACCTTTCCATATAAAATACCCAAGTGGCCCTTTCATGGACAGCTAACATGTTTTAGTATTTATGTGATTCTTGTAAAGGTTAGACGAGAGGTTAGTTAATTGGGATAACGGTAAGTGTAGAAGGGGCATTAGGTTAATGTCATGGCTTTCTCGTTTAAAGGGAGGCCCAAAGGATGTTGAATGAGCATTAAAATGCTTATTATTTATTGGAATAGGACCTACTGTGTAGTCGGAAGTGTCGAGGTACATCGAGGTAAGTAGCTATGACCATGCTTCTTACACCAAGTTCTCTTTATAAAAGAATGTCTCTCTCTCTCTCTCTCTCTCTCTCTCTCTTTTCAAATATTCTTCTAAAGAAAGAGTAAATGTATATATTATGTAGAAGCCTTTCTTGGTAACCCCTGTTAAGTACCCTATCGATTATAATTGTGTGTATGTGTATAAGGTAATGCATGCCCGTAGGTTCTAAATCATGAGATTTTCATACATGCTCTCTCAAATAACTAACGCCTTACTTATATGTAGCATGACATGAAATGCTCTTTTTCAAAGAAACACATATGGACTAAGGAAAGATAATGAAAACCTTTGATTGCAAAGAAAGGAAAGAAATGAAATGAAAGTTAAGGTATGAAAATACGTAACAGCCATATGAACAAAAAGGGTACCAAAGGACTGGCCAGATTGCAATGCCCAGTAAATAGTACTAGTAGTGCACCCAGTGCTACCTCCTGACTGAAAAGGATTCTCAACCTGTGGCCGCGGGTGGAGTCCAGGTCTAAAAGACCGCTAACCCCAACACACGGGGCATAATAGTGTGTACCGGCCAAAAGAAAGTGAAACATGAAAGCATAGTTATTTCTTAAAATGGTTGTGCATGAAAGTATTGCTTATTTCTTAAATGTTTATGCATGAACGTATGGCTTATTCCTTAAACTGTTTATGCATGAAAGCATTGAAAAAAATTAGCAAGTGTTTATGTATGCATGTTTTCAAAAGAAAAAGATTACGTGATTAGTAATTAACAACATGGTGTACTGTATATTGAGTATTAGACTCACTTTGTGTTTATGTTTTCAATGTCCAGGTATTGATGGATAGGCTGGGGAGCCGGGCACTACTGAGGAGGAAGGGGCCAATGCTTAGTGTTCTCTTGTTGGTTTGACCCTTTTGATGATGATGGTTTATGATTTTATGTGTTAGGATGGGTCCCGTGTTTGGACATTTTGTTGAATTAACTTTTGGACAATGTATCTTTTGGATATGATGTGATTTCTATGGTGGGGTGATGGTAACCCCCCATACATTGACTTAACACTTTTTTGTATGTATTGTAGGGACTGACTGAGTCCCCTCTTATTTAGAACTAGTTACGTTTTGATGAATGAATGATGGACTCTGAGAGTCCTTTATGGAAAATGCTGAATGAATGTCTACCAGGCGTTCCCCTTTTATTAAATTATAAATTGAGATTACATGTGTGATATGTTCACGCTTATCCCATATTACTTTAGTAGAGAAAAGATATATGTAACAACCCGACCCTAATATTAGGCTATAGATACATTTTATGTATTTTCTTATAACTATAATATTATTATTGTTATTATTATTATCATCAGATTTTACATTTTTTCTTTTAATAAGATTATTATGACCCGATTTTTACAATAGCCTAGAGTTTTATTTGAATTTAAACATTATTTCTCCCTATCTCCACCCATATGCCTCATCCTTATCCTCTTATTAGTAACTCCAAATCCTATTAGGAAACCAAGCTCTCAACTCCAAATCCTATTAGGAAACCAAACTCTCAACTCCAAATCCTATTAGGAAACCAAGCTCTCAACTCCAAATCCTATTAGGAAACCAAGCTCTCAACTCCAAATCCTATTAGGAAACCAAACTCTCAACTCCAAATCCTAGTAGGAAACCAAACTCTCAACTCCAAATCCTATCCCATCTCCTTATGGTCACAATACCCTTTTCCTTGCCTATAAAACCCACCCCTGGCCGAGACCTCCAGAAGAAAACATAAGAAACCACAACCACCAAAGCAAGCCATAGCAGACCGAGAACCCACCTCTCTCGTTCATCTCGGCTTCTCTTAAGCTTTCGGGCTTGCCCCAGCCACCCAGAGCCACAGTCACCTCGTCTAGCCAATCCCCCATCGCGTACTCTTCTCGGTGACGAGTTACAACTTGAGATTCAAGAAGAAGCGCAGCAAGGTAAGTAATTTGATCATAAATTAGGATCATTACAGTTCAGTTTATATTTAAGTATTATTCAAGCCAGTTCATTGATAGCCAATTTTTATGTACCACTCATGTCATATGCAAACATGTCATCCAACATAGCATAATCATGTCATTCCCCATCATGTTCAGATTCAGAAATTATAATTATGTATGTATTATGTCATGCATCTCATGGTCATAAGACACATAAGTTATCTTAAGTTCAAGTGCAAGATAAGATCAGTTCAGTTTATCAGATGGCCATTCAGATGCATGGTACCAATGCAGTTCAGATCAGGGTGGATGTGCAAGCCACGGACTCAAGCGTGGTCCACCATAGTATGCCAGAATACTATCAGCGGCTCCCCTCGCGGCCGCGGGACGTGGGGCCGGTGCACAACCTCGCACACAGGGTTAAGTGTGTTGGCCAGTCAGTTCAGTCAGTAATCAGAACAGTCAGTTAAATCAGAACAGCCAGTTAAGTCAGATCAGTCAGTTAATTCAGATAAATCAGTCATGCATAGCATAAACATCAGTATGAACAGTCATGAATTTTAAGCTCTCAGCATGAAAAACTTTTATGAAAACCTTATGTTTAGTATGTTAACGATGTGATGGATTTCTTACTGAGTATTCGACTCATTTTAGTTTGTTTTCATTTTTTTAAACCACCCAGGCGATGATGATGATTACGAGCAGACATGTCAGGATTAGAAGGAGCAGATATTTTTAGTTTCAGACCTTTTAGAAGAAATTTATTTTATTACTTTATGACACGACTTTTTATTCAGTTTATTCATTTAAGTTTTTGAAGACTTTTATCAGACAAGTTTTATGAAATAAATCCTAAAATTATTTTCTTAAATATGAGATCTCTTGCCGGGTTTATTTTATGAAAAACACGTGACACTCCTAGCCTACGGGAAGGGGGTGTTACAATATAATAGGAAAAGAACAGGTCAAGGGTAAGGGCCTCGCCCTTGGTAGGGCGGGGTTGTTACAAAGTTTGGTATTAGAGTAAAGGTTAAGGAGTCTTATAGACTTTAGGGGTAAACTAGGCTGAAGCCCTTTCTCTAAAGTATACCAAGCTTCGCCACAGGTTCAAATGGTATTTCTTACTACATTTTATGAATTTTGTAAAAAGATTGCAAGTCATGTATATTTATTTTGTATGAGTTATTGCTAACGCTATTGTCATACATGTTCCAGTATGGCATCGCACAACAATAATCATAAGCGTCGAGGGCGGCACGACCCCCGTAATCTTGAGAACCAGCAGGAGGCTCCTGGAGATTCGGGAGACCTTATCAATGCGGCGGCACACCTTATTAAGGCTTTTACTAGTGGGCAAACCGCGACACAAGTATAGGTCCCACACCTGATCGCCTTCGATAGTTTTTGCAAACAGCACCCTCTCCTGTTTGATAGTAAGGGTACCGAATTGGATGTTGACAATTGGTTAGAGCACTTAGAGAAGATTTTCAGCGTGGTTGCATGTACAGAAGAGCAAAAAGTAGAATTTGCAGCGTACAATCTTACAGATGTGGCCAACGAGTGGTGGAAGGCCACTCATGGGCTTATTCAACAAGAGTTGGGCGAAGCCACTCCGATCTCTTGTAACAAGTTTAAAGAGGTATTTAATGATTGGTTCTTCCCCCTATCCGTTCGAGAAGCTAAGGCCCGAGAGTTTGTAGACTTAAAGCAAGGATCGATGACGGTGAGGCAGTATGCCTCTAAATTTGTGGAGTTATCGAGATTTGCTCCGCATTTGGTCCATACTGAGCCACTGAAGGCTAAAAAGTTTGAATGAGGCTTGAATCTCAAGATTATGGACTCCCTCATTGCATTAAAGATTAGAAAGTTCGTTGACCTTGAAGATCAAGCGGTAACCCTTGAGGAGAATCTGCAAGTTAGAACGGGAGAGTTCAACCAGAGAAAGAGGCAATTTCAAGCTCTTGATCAGAATAATGGCAAAAGGCCGATGTATAGCAATATACCCAAGCCTCTTCAAATGATCAAGTCTCCTTAGCGCAATACAATGAAGTCTCATCGTGCATGCCAAACTTGTGGCAAGCCTCATGCCGAAAATGCCTGATAGGGACCAACACTTTCTTTAAGTGTGGTAAGGCGGGTCATTTGGCATGGGAGTGCCCCACACTTACTGCTCCTAATGCTCAAACGCCTAACCCAAGGCAGAAGAACCTGGTACCGGCTCGAGTCTTTGCTCTTACAATGGACGATGCTGATGCTTCTCCTGATGTGGTGACAAGTATTCTTCCTCTATTATCACATCGTACATTAGTGCTATTTGATTCTGGTGCCACGCATTCATTTATATCTTGTAAGTATGCTTGTTTGAGTAAGAAAGCACCTTAACCCTTAGAATCCGTGATGTCTATTTCTTCACCCCTTGGGAAATACGTGAATTGTCAATCTATGTTAAAGGGTTGCGTGAGGTACAAGGTTTACACCTCCTTGCCGATTTGATGTTGTTCGACATGGAGGAGTTCGATGTGATTTTGGGCATGGATTGGTTGTCTTGATACCATGCTTGTGTGGAGTGCTTCAAGAAGGAAGTGGTCTTAAGACCATCTGGCGAGCCAGAGTTCTATTTGTGTTGTGGGTAAGAGTCCTATGTTGAAGGTGATCTCTACAATAAAGGCCACCATTATGTTGAGGAAGGATTGTATGGGATTTCTGGCTAGTTTGGTGATGCCGCAACCAAAGGAGCCTAAGTTGCAAATATTGAGGTGGTGAAGGATTTTTCTGATGTCTTTCTAGATGAGCTTTCTGGCTTACCTCCGGATAGGGAGATTGAGTTCTCTATAGACCTCATTTCGGGAACGGTGCCTATTTCTAAAGCGCCATACTGGATGGCACCTGTAGAGCTCAAGGATCAATTGCAAGAGTTGTTGGAGAAGGGCTTTATTTGCCCTAGTGTATCACCATGGGGTGCACTAGTTCTCTTTGTGAAGAAGAAGGATGGATCATTGCGACATTGCATTGATTATAGAGAACTGAATAGGGCGACTATTAAAAATTGGTATCATTTATCATAGATCGATGATTTGTTCGATCAACTTCAAGGATCCCAAGTATTTTCAAAGATTGATCTCTGCTCAGGGTACCATCACCTGAAGATTAAAGCGAAGGATGTCTCGAAAACCACTTTCAGAACGAGATATGGGCATTATGAATTTCTAGTGACGTCCTTCGGATTAACCAACGCTCCAACGGCTTTCATGGACTTGATGAATCGTATCGTCAAGGAATATATTGATCAGTTTGTGGTTGTGTTTATCGACAACATTCTCATTTACTCTAGAAGCCTGATGGAGCATGAGAAGCATTTGGAGGTTTTCCTACAAGTGTTACGAGAGAAGAAGTTGTATGCCAAATTGCATAAGTGTGAGTTTTGGCTACAAAAGATTTCTTTCCTTGGCCATATAGTGTCAAAGGATGATATCTCTGTAGATCCCGCAAAGGTGGAGGCCATAGTAGAATGGCCTAGACGAAAGACAGTCCTAGAAATCAGGAGTTTCCTTGGTCTTGTGGGGTATTACCGGAGATTTTTTGAGGGGTTTTCTCACATTGCATTTCCTTTAACGAAGTTGACCAGATAGGGTGAGAAATTTATATGGATTGCGAAATGTGAGAAGAGCTTCCAGGACCTCAAGGACAAACTTTTGACGGCACCTGTTCTCACTATACCTTCGGGTACTGGTGGATTTGTGATATACAGCGATGCCTCACACAAAGGGTTGGGATGTGTCCTTATGCAGCATGGAAGAGTTGTAGCATATGCTTCGCATCAACTTAAGGAGTATGAGCATAACTACCCAACCCATGATTTAGAGTTGGCTGTCATGGTGTTCACCTTAAAGATATGGCGACATTACCTTTATGGGGAACGCTATGAAATTTATACGGACCACAAGAGCCTAAGATATTTCTTCACTCATAAGTTTTTAAATATGAGGTAGCGCAGATGGTTGGAATTGTTGAAAGATTATGACTATAGTATCAACTACCACCCTGGCAAGGCTAATGTAGTTGCATATGCCCTTAGTCGAAAGTCTTCTTCTAGAACTCTTATGAGTATGTACACTCCCCAGAAATTTATTATTCTGGATATGGAGAAGCTGGGAGTGGAGATGGTGAAGGATGTACAAGCAAGGCTGGGAAGCCTAGTTCTTGGCCCAACAGTATTGGACCAAATTAAAGTTGCTCAGAGTGAAGACGTTAACCTCTAGAAGATCAAGACAAAGGTCTCAGAAGGGAAGCAGCACAACTTTGTGGTTTCTGATGATGGATCCTTACGATTTAGGAAGATTGTGTGTACCAGCTAAGAAGGAGTTACGAGATCTAATACTGAGGGAGGCATATAGGTCTCTATACATAGTGCATCCAGGTAGTACCAAAATGTATTGAGACCTGCGACAACATAATGGTGGAGTGAGATGAAACGAGATGTGGCCAACTTTGTAGCTCAATGCCTAACATGCCAGCAGGTTAAGGCCAAGCATCAAAGGCCCTTGGGAGCACTTCAACCATTGCCAATTCCAGTTTGGCCATGGGATGAGATCAGCATGGATTTTGTAACGGAATTTCCTAAAGCCCAAGGAGTACAAGACTCGGCGTGGGTGATTGTCGACATATTATCGAAGTCAACCCATTTTATACCAATTCAGATGACCTACTCGATGAGTAAGTTCGCGGAGTTATACGTTAAGGAGATAGTTAAGTTGCATGGAAATCCATCCATACGTTGGCTTAACACCTTTTTGTATGTATTGTAGGGACTAAGTCCCCTCTTATTTAGAACTAGTTACATTTTGATGAATGAATGATGGACTCTGAGAGTCCTTTATAGAAAATATTGAATAGAATGTCTATTAGGTGTTCCCCTTTTTATTAAATTAGAAATTTAGAGTACATGCGTGATATGTTCATGCTTATCCCATATTACTTTAGTAGAAAAAAAATTATACAGATATAATAGGGAAAGAACAGGTCAAGGGTAACGACCTTGCCCTTGGTTGGGTGGGGTTGTTACAGCCTAAATATGTAAATTTTTTTAAGGATATATTATCAAACAAGTGGAAGTTGGAGGAGCATAAGACTGTGATGCTGACCGAGGAGAGCAATGTAATTTTACAAAAGAAGCTGCCACCTAAGTTGAAAGATCCGGGGAGTTTCACGATCCCTTGCACTATAGGGAATTCCTATTTTGATAAAGTTTTATGCAACTTAGGGGCAAGTATTAATCTAATGCCTCTCTGTTTTCAGGAAATTAGGCATTGGAGAAGCAAAGCTGACCACCATCTCTCTACAGTTGGTGAACAGATCTATTAAATACCCGAGAGGACTTATTTAGGACGTATTGGTGAAAGTTGATAAGTTCATCTTCCCGACTGACTTCATTGTGCTTGATATGGAGGAGGATGAGGAGATTCCTTTAATATTAGGCTGACCTTTCCTAGCGATGGGGAGAACTTTAATTGATGTCCAAAAAGGGAAACCCGTTTTGAAGGTAGGCGAGGAGCAGGTCACTTTTGACGTATTTAAATCTATGGAATTCCCGTCCTAGGTACATTCTTGTTTTCAAATAAGCGACTGAGACATGGTCAAGGCCGATGAAACTTATGGAGCTGAATTTCCAAAGCTACCACTTGAGGTATGTCTTACTTACTCTACGGCTATTGAATCTGAATATGAAAAAGGTTAAGGAGTGAGAGATATTTGGAAGCAACCCCTTCCTTTTCTCCTTCAATAAAACTGAAAGTGGAAGAGCTAAACTCATCTCAGCCGATGTCGCCCAAGCTTGAACTCAAACCGCTTCCATCAAATTTAAAGTGCAGTTTCTTAGGGCATGACTCTACTTTTCTAGTCATTATTAACAATTCCTTGAGTGATGTAGAGGAAGAGAAGTTGCTGAGAGTTTTACGAGAAATCAAGATGGCCTTGGGTTGGACCATCTCGGATATCAAAGGTGTGACGCCCCGACTCCCACGTACAAAAAGTCTCGGGAATTGTGACGTCAGGATGATGACAATACGGTCACGCATCCCAACAACAAGTGTCAAGTGTGTGCTACAAATAAACAGTGCACAAATAAAAAAAAATACACAGCGGATAATTAAGTCAACTAGTACCAGAATTTTTGTTAAATACAAATATCCAAAATACAAACCTCATAAAAACAAAAGTCAAGTCCCAAAAATAATAATAAAAGTCTGAAATTAAACACAGCACGAGTGATCCCAGATCACTCCTCCGGCGGAGCCAAATCCTCAGGCTCAGCATCTGCATTAACAACAACATAGTCTGCAGGTAAGTTATAACCTAACCAATCCTGAAATAAAAACACATTTAAGCATCTAATCATACATGCCCATGCAGTATGCAAGAAATCCAACACACGCCAAAAATCACATTTGGCCCAAAAATATTTCCGATAAAACATTTCCACCATTTTCCCAGAAAATGGCCCAAAAATCAATATCCATCATTTTCCCAGAAAATGACACAAAAACCAACTCACGCTATTTTCCCAGAAAACAGTCTTTTTCAAATCTATGGACCATCCGCACGTCCTGGCTACTTTACGAGCGATGCCCAGTTCTGCACCCAGTGCGTTCGTGGCCAAGTCATCCTTTAGCCCCCACCAGCAGAAGGGCCACGGAGTCGGTACATCCCACATCCGATCCCGTTGTCACCCAACGACAACACAGGGGACGTCACTCAGTATATTCTGCTCCCGAGTGACCAGAGGAGCTCCACCGAGATAATAACCCATCTCGGCTTGGGGTCGTGATACACACGCACCCACAAATCCAATCCACATGAAAACCCAGTTTTCAAAATAACCACATGAACATGAATGAAATACACGAAAACCCAGTTTTCAATTTACAAACATGATCATGCGTGCATATGTAATGTACCAAACCACAACAATAAACCTCAATAACAAATTCCAGATCACATTATAACCGCTATCCAACAATCCAATCATAATAATCAACACCACAATATAACCAATATCCAACAACCCAATCACACAATAATCAATACCACAAATACTCCGCACTCAACCATCCACCCCCGAACTCCTCGGACTCAATCCGGAACTAACCAGAACACAGTAAAAAAAATGAGTGCAAAAATATATTTAAATCTTAAAAGATTGTTTAGGAAATACTTACAGCGCTATAAAAATATTTTTGGAGGATCACGGAGGAGCTGGAAGCACCAAAACAGCAACTCCACAGTGTAAAAACACTGTAGCCGAAATACACAGTGAACCCAAAAACACATGAGGTCAAACGAAGATTTGGGAACGGTAGGGTAGGGCCTATAGGAGGTGGTGAAGCTAATGGTGGTGGCCTTAGACCATGGGTGGCGGCGGAAATGGGTGTTTAAGGCCGGAAAGCTCGAATCGGAAATGGAGTTCGATGGGACGGCTCCGGCGACGGATCGGGGCCGGGTTTGGGTCTAAAAACTTGTTAGTGGGCCGGTGAAGAGGTGGCTAAGAGATGGTGGTCAATGGTGGACAGACGGCGGCGGAACGACGAAATGAAGCTCGCGGGTTCGCACTGCTCGCAGCGGCGTTAGCCGACTTGATATTGGGTGTGCTGACTTGCCGGCGCACGAGGAAGCCGGTGGTGCCGGCGGTGTCGACCACAGGCGGCCGAAGGCGGCGCTACGTGGTAAATGGCCGAATGGCGTGGGGAAGAGGAGAGAGAGAGGGTCCATGGGAAAGAAAGGAAAAAAGAGAAGAAAAGGAAAGAGAAAGGAAAAAGAGGAGGAAAAAAGAGAGATCCAGTCTTTTCATCTTGGGTCCCGAAATAACCCAATGAAGAGGATTTTAAAACTGAAAGCTAAATAAAATAATCCAAACGCAGTAAAATATTTAAATATAACCATAATTATTTTTAAAACCCCCAAAACAAACCAATTTAAATTAAAGATCACTTTAAATGAAAAATAGTAAATAACATCAAGAAAGTACATAAAAATTAATTTTCACAACTTAAAATATTATAAAATAATATTTAAAAACTCCCATAATTTTAAAACAAGATAATCAATCACTAAAAAAATTAAATAAAGCCTTCATTAAAATACACTAAAATCCAGGATGTTACAATCTCCCCCCCTTAAATAAAATTTCGTCCTCGAAATTGTAGGGTCAAACATCAATGCTAAAGACAGGTATGAGATGCGACTAGAAGTAGGCTCAAGAGACATACTGTCATCCATTCAAACAAATACGGGTATTGTTCCATCATGACTGCTTCTCTTTCCCAAGAGAAATCTTGAGCCAATAGATCACCCCAAGCTACCTTCTCCAAAAGTATCGACTTAGATCACAACCTTTGCTCTTTCCACTCTACAATCTGTATCGGGGCAACCTCATAAGTAAAGTCAGGCTGAAGTTCAATGCGTCTTGAGTCGACAAAACGCGGCTCTTGCTGACCAAAACTTTTCTTCAATGAGGACACAAGGGTCACAACAAGAACTTCACCAAAATACGCTGGCAAGACAATTCTGTAAGCAACAGCCCCATTCTTCTCCAAAATCTGAAAAGGTCCAACATACATTGGGCTAAGTTTTTCCTCTCTTACCAAAGCGCTTAACGCCTTTCATAGGAGAGACTTTGAAATAAACCCAATCACCTTCCTCAAAAGACAAGTCTCTTTTCCTTGAATCTGTATAACTTTTCTGACAACTTAGTGCTTATTTTATCTCTTATCACCCGAACTTGATCTAACATCTCTTTTATTAACTCGGGCCTAACTAATTTACTCTCACTAGTCTCCCATTGGCACATCATGATTATTACTCCTAGAGTGGCCATGTAATCCAAGATCTCTATATTCACAAAACCTTAATACAACACCCAAGAATCCCAAAGATTAATAGCTCTATTTGATAATCTGAACTAACCTCTATTAACTCCTACGGTAAAACTTCCAAACCTTCGTTGTATACTACACTTTGGTAACCTAATGGTTACTTCCAAAGTTAACCATCAATAACGAAATTGCATAAACAATAATTAATCTCTAATTACAGATATTTTCTCAAAATTTCAAGTCATCACTAATTCCTCAAAATCAACACAAAATTTGAACTCCTAATTACCACCAAAATATCACGCTCCTGCTGCGCACTCTGATAATCACCGCATACCGAAAATTCATGTCCTCATAAATAACACTATTGAGTACAAGGTAGCTCCATACCTACTAACCAAGCAACTCTTACCACAATTGGTAGAAAATACCCTCTTCCAAAATCATGAATTATCACACATATTCCAAATTTAATTCTCGCTGCCTTAAAAAAAAATCAATATTAATCAACCTCAGCATTCCAAATTGGAAACAAGTAACATCACCCTATAATACACCCCCGCTCATCTTAGATAAGAACTTACCTTAAAAGGCTCAAATCCATTCCAGCCAACCAGTAAGAGCACCTATAAACTTCTACCCGACAACCTAAGCCCGAAAGTTTATCAACTAAATTCTAAGTATCATCTAATCTAGCGGTGACTAAACTCACTACGAACCATCAACGACTTCACCAAAACATTACAGAAACCTACTTGTAACTCGCCGAGCTACTTCTACTCCAATAAGCTAGTACTAGCACGACTAGCTCCTTCAATAGCACATTACTATTAACCTCAAGGCGGGTCATACTACTCGAATCTTCAAGTTAAATAACAATGTCCTTAATTCTCCCAACTGATACTCAAAAATTTAGATTCCTATGTGACCTCAAGTCACAATTAATTCCTTTAGATAATCAAAATAATTATTGCCAATCATCATTCCATTGAGTAACCTGGTTCGATTGTATCCTTCAATAAACTCCTCAAAAACTCACTTGAATTAAATACTATTGTATCGACACCTCTTCAATACTTACCCAAAGCCACTTCTTCCAAACCAAACAATTTGAGACTAGAACTTGTACTCTCCAAAATCCATACAAACTCACAACTATTACGCGTCGATCCCATGCATCCTTAGCCAGAATCAATATTCCTCCAACGTGCATTTCTTAAATCTACACTATCTTTATCCTTAAAGTTGATATGGATCAAATCCTCAACCTACTATTGTAACCTCAAGCAAAAAACAATCATTTTCCCGAATTCGATCCAATTCTACAATCCTCAGAAAATACACGAGCTAAATCATTACCTTCCATCTCCAAAGAAATATTCTCATTAAAAATTTCCTATATTAATAACTCAACTCTGATCAACCTCATTTTAATGGTCACTGACTAACCATTCTCCAAAATAAATCAAGCTAGCACACCAAGCTCGAGGAATTGAAAACTTAAATCTTTTTACAAATCAATCCTTCAAATCTGTAATTCTAAAACCTTAAACCAGATAAGAATCCTCAATATCGATGACCTTAAAGCTAAAGCACTCACCTTACAAAGCTTGCAAAATCCTAAAACCCCAAATGATACCAAAGTGCTTAACTGAGTCGACAAAATCTAAAACTTCTAATTTAATTAGTCCCTCAAGTGCTTGTTGAACCTACCACCTTAGATCCTATAAACTTATTTCTTAAAAACTATAGGGCCACAAACCTTAAATAAACTTCTCATAAATCTATCCTCGAAGTTCGTTGAACTTATGACCTCCTACTCTATAGACTAAACACTTAATTCTACGGAACTTAAGATCTCAAGTATCCTAGGTGAACTAAAGCTATTCCCACCTTAGCTGCAGCTTGAGTTCCTACTCCATAGAGTTCACTTAGACCATGTCGTTCCCTTCGAGTCCCGATTTTAAAACAAACCAATTGCTAAGAGTTCAGGCCTACTACACTAAATGGTCAAGCCTAACAATAACATTCACGATCGTACCATCTTCCTGTCATAACATTGCCCTTAACCCACTTTTCAACTCAAACAAATAAAAATAAATAAATAAATAAATTTATGACAAAATAAATTAAAATTCAACAAAATACCATGAAATAAAATGGAATACCAACCAAATAAAACAACAATCAATAAATTAAAACAATTAAAGTAACATGCCTCGAACAAAATAAAAACAAAACAAAACAGAAATCTCTCAAATAAAATAAAATTCCATAAATAAAATAATATACGACAAAATGAATAAAACAATTAAAATAAAAATGACAAACAATTAAAATAAATGAAACCAATAAAAATAACATACTTTAAACTAAAATAATTTTAAATCACAACTTTTAAAATTTCTGGTACTTCACCTAAGGGACAAGTGGCTTTACCCAGAGCCGAACTGCTCTGATACCAACTGTGATGCCCCGACTCCCATGTACAAAAAGTCTCAGGAATCGTGAGGTCAAGATGATGACAACACGGTCACGCATCCCAACGACAAGTGTCAAGTGTATGCTACAAATAAACAGTGCACAAATAAAAAACAAATACACAGCGGATAATTAAGTCAACTAGTACCAGAATTTTTGTTAAATACAAATATCCAAAATACAAACCTCATAAAAACAAAAGCCAAGTCCCAAAAATAATAATAAAAGTTTGAAATTAAACACAGCATGAGTGATCCCAGATCACTCCTCTGGCGGAGCCAAATCCTCAGACTCGGCATCTGCATTAACAACAACATAGTCTGCAGTACCATTAAATGGTACCGCAGGTAAGTTATAACCTAACCAATCCTGAAATAAAAACACATTTAAGCATCTAATCATACATGCCATGATGCAGTATGCAAGAAATCCAACACACGCCAAAAATCACATTTGGCCCAAAAATATTTCCGATAAAACATTTCCACCATTTTCCCAGAAAATGGCCCAAAAATCAATATCCATCATTTTCCCAGAAAATGACACAAAAACCAACTCACGCTATTTTCCCAGAAAATAGCATTTTTCCAATTATCCATTAATCCATATGCACCATGGCCTCCCCTATGGACCATCCGCACGTCCTGGCTACTTTACGAGTGATGCCAAGTTCCACACCCGGTGCGTTCGTGGCCAGATCATCCTCTAGCCCCCGCCAGTAGAAGGGCCACAGAGTCGGTACGTCCCACGTCCGATCCCGTTGTCGCCCGGCAACAACTCAGGGGACGTCACTCAGTATATTCCGCTCTCGAGTGACCAGAGGAGCTCCACCGAGATAATGCCCCATCTCGGCTTGGGGTCGTGATACACACGCACCCACAAATCCAATTCACATGAAAACCCAGTTTTCAAAATAACCACATGAACATGAATGCAATACACGAAAACCCAGTTTTCAATTTACAAACATAATCATGCGTGCATATGTAATGTACCAAACCACAACAATAAACCTCAATAACAAATTCCAGATCACATTATAACCGCTATCCAACAATCCAATCATAATAATCAACACCACAACATAAACAATATCCAACAACCCAATCACAATAATCAATACCACAAATACTCCGCACTCAACCATCCACCCCCGAACTCCTCGGACTCAGTCCGGAACCAACCAGAACACAGTAAAAACAATTAGTGCAAAAATATATTTAAATCTTAAAAGATTGTTTAGGAAATACTTACAGCGCTATAAAAATATTTTCGGAGGATCACGGAGGAGCTGGAAGCACCAAAACAGCAACTCCACAGTGTAAAAACACTGTGGCCGAAATACACAATGAACCCAAAAACACATGAGGTCAAACGAAGACTTGGGAACGGTAGGATAGGGCCTATAGGAGGTGGTGAAGCTAATGGTGGTGGCCTTAGACCGTGGGTGGCAGCGGAAATGGGTGTTTATGGCCGGAAAGCTCGAATCGGAAATGGAGTTCGATGGGACGGCTCTGGCGACGGATCGGGGCTGTGTTTAGGTCTAAAAGCTTGCTAGTGGGCCGGTGAAGAGGTGGCTAAGAGATGGTGGTCAATGGTGGCCGGACGGCGGCGGAACGGCGAAATGAAGCTCGCGGCTTCGCACTGCTCGCGGCGGCTAACGGCGGCGTTAGCCGACTTGATATTGGGTGGGCTGACTCGCCGGCACACGGGGAAGCCGGTGGTGCCGGCGGTGTCGACCACGGGCGGCCGGAGGTGGTGCTGCGTGGTAAATGGCCGAACGGCGTGGGGGAGAGGAGAGAGAGGGTCGGGCTGGGAGATAGGGTCCGTGATTGAGCTGCATTATTGCATATTTTATATACTTAAGACCAATATATTTTTAATTGTTTTATTATTTTATCATTGGTTTTAGATGGAAAAAATGATCAAGAGGCAATAAATCCAAGTTGTGATTTAAATTAATTAAAAGCATAGTTTATGCTTATTTTTATAACTTGTGATTTTATTTGATTTTATTTCCTCACATGCACAACACACTTTTAATATTTTAGTTTAGTTTTTGTTTAATTTTTATTTTCTTTTTCTAGTTTTATGTAATTATTATTTATTTTGTCTGTCTTATTTTATTTTATTTTATTTTTGTGTTATTTTATTTTATTTTTTATTTTTTTATTTTTGATTTTCTGCGCAGGCTAAACGACATGTCGTTTGGTCTACAAACCAAACGATATGTCGTTTTGCACGAGAAATGCTTTTGTCGTTTGGAAAAAACGACATGTCGTTTTGCATGAGAGTTGCTTCTGCCGTTTGAGGTCGACGACATGTCGTTTGACACGAACGACATGTCGTTCACCTCATCTTCAACTTCGCGACCTGCACTTTGTGCTACAGTGCCGCCGTGCCCAGCAGCTTTGAGCCACCACCGTGAGCTGTCCTATACACCCCGCACAACCACAGAAACACCATGAACTCGGCCATGAGCCGTCTCACCTTATCCAGAAGCCTCACGGCCAGCAACCCCACGTCCGTATCATCTTCAACCTTCGACCTCGCCTACAGCACATCTCCACGTCCAACAGCACTCCTCCACGCCTCGTGCTCCTCCATCAAGCATGCCCAACGCTCCGCCAACCGTGAACCATTCTCAAACACGTCCATGCAAGCTACACCTCCACTCCCATGCAACCGCATTGCACTGCCACCGTAGCAGCACATCCATGGCAGAACCTCTTCCTACATGAACAGCATCATTGCACGTCTACTATGCGCATACAACCATGTGCCACTGCCCAGCATGCACAGCCATGCGAATCAGCTTCCACCGAGAAGCCCCTGTTCTACATCTCCGAAACAGAACACTTCCACCTCTCATTTACGATCATGCACAACAGTCCACGATGCACCATCATCTGAAATACTCATGCAGACAGAAAGGAAGCTGGGAAGAAAGAGGAAATAAGAAAAAAAAAAAAAAAGGGAGAGGTTCGGATGGAACGCAGCACGGTGAGTGTTGCGGGAAGAAGAAAAAGAAAAAGAAGAGGAAAGAAAAGAAAGGCAACGGATGAAACACATGCATGCGGGGCCAGTGAAACGCAGTGACACGAAAGAAGAATCACGGATGAAACGCATACACGCTGGGATGAAACACTGAAAATGAAATAAATGGAGAGCAACAAACAAAGACAGACGCACATGCAGGGACAAATGGAATAACTTTTTGAGTGGGGAACATGGCAGCTAAGTAGTGTTCATTGGTGTTTTTTTTTTTTCTAATGCCTATATAAGGGCTGTACGCGGACTGGAGAAGGGAGCCAGCAGATGTTAGAGTCAGTGTTAGAGTCAGTAGTCAGTGATTAGAGTGAGAGTCAGTCAGGAGTTAGAGTGATTTTAGTATGAAATTAGAGTTAAAGTTCAGAAAAAAAATAGTGAGTGAATTTTTGTAGTCAGTTTTTATTTTTTTCTGAGTTCAATTTTTAATTTCGTGTAATTTATTTATTAGTCAGTTTCAATGTATGGCTCAGTAAATTTTATTTTTGTAAGTCTTTATTTTCAGTTTTGAGTTTATTTAGTGAGTAAATTTTCAGTCCTCTTTTGATAAATGTTGAGAGTCCATTTTATTTTTTAGAATTTACTTTAATTGGAAGTTCAGATTTTTGGGTTGGAGAATGCAGTCTCCATTTCCAAATATCAAGTTTATTCCTTACAATTTCTGTTTTTATTTAATTTCGAATTACTGCTATTTAATTTTCTCGCACTTTCAATTTCTTGCAATTTAAATTACTGTCATTTAATTTCCTCGCACTTTTAATTTCTCGCACTTTTAATTTCCTGCAATTTAAATTACTGTCATTTAATTTTTCTACACCTTTAATTTTTGCAATTTACTTTTATGTCAATTAAATTTTATTGTCCCTTTACATTTCAGTTATTTAATTTCCAGCAATTTTAATTTACTGTCTTGTATTTTAATTTTTTTTTACTTTTCATCATCTACTCAAAACCAACAAACATGAATCTAGTCCATGACTAGTAAATTTTCATTTCCATTGCACTCCCACATTCATTGCACATATCATCACTTTTATTTTTATTCTCTCATTGTAACTATTTCCACCATTTTACACGAGTTTGATTTTTAAGCACTTTCCCTGTGGAGACGATCTAGGAATTTATTACTAATTACTACGCGACACGCTCCTGTACTTGGGATAGCCTTTGGACTGCTCATTTTCGAACGAGTCAGTCTGCGGGAAAGAAAGGGAAAAAGAGAAGAAAAAGAAAAAGAAAGAAAAAAGAGGAGGGAAAAAAAGATATCCAGTCTTTTCATCTTGGGTCCCGAAATAACCCAACGAAGAGGATTTTAAAACTGAAAGCTAAATAAAATAATCCAAACGCAGTGAAATATTTAAATAAAACCATAATTATTTTAAAATCCCAAAAACAAACCAATTTAAATTAAAGATCACTTTAAATGCAAAATAGTAAATAACATCAAGAAAGCACATAAAAATTAATTTTCACAACTTAAAATATTATAAAATAATATTTAAAAACTCCCATAATTTTAAAATAAGATAATCAATCACTAAAAAAATTAAATAAAGCTTTCATTAAAATACACTAAAATCCAGGATGTTACAAAAGAAATTAGTCCTTCAATTTACATGCACAAGATTTTAATGGAGGATAATTTTAAACTAATCATCCAACCCCAGAGGAGATTGAATCCATCAATGCAAGAAGTGGTGCATAAAGAGGTATTAAAGCTTTTAGATACCAGGATCATTTATCCAATCTCAGATAGTGCATGGATAAGTCCAGTGCAAGTCTTCCCAAAGAAAGGAGAGATAATCGTAATTAAGAATGACAACAATGAACTCATACTGATAAGGATGGTCATGGGATGGCGAGTATGCATAGACTATCGAAGACTGAATGATGCAACTTGAAAAGATCATTTTCCCTTACCTTTTATTGATCAAATACTAGAAAGACTTGCCGGCCACTCCTATTATTGTTTTCTAGATGGATATTCCAGTTATAATCAAATAGCCATTGCACTCGAGGATCAAGAGAAGACCACTTTCACCTGTCCTTACGACGCTTTTGCATATAGACACATGCCTTTTGGTCTTTGCAATGCTCCAGCCACTTTGCACTCTATTGATTAAAGATACTCAGTTTGAATTTTCTAATGAATGCTTATAAGCTTTTGAAACATTGAAAAATAAATTAATTTTAGCTCCTATCATTGTATCACCATATTGGAATTTACCTTTTGAATTAATGTGTGATGCTAGTGGTTATGCTATAGGGGCTATTTTGGGACAGAGAAAAGATAGAATTTTGCATGTTATTTATTATGAAAGTCAGACCTTAGAGCTCAACTTAATTATGATACTACTAAAAAAGAATTGTTAACAGTTGTGTTTGCCTTTGGCAAATTTCGTTCTTATTTGATAGGTTCGAAGGTGGTCGTCTACACCAATCACTCAGCTCTTAAATACTTGTTGTCAAAGAGGGATGCCAAGACAAGATTGTTAAGATGGATTCTGCTACTACAAGAGTTCGATTTGGAAAGAAGAGATAAGAAAGGTACCGAGAATGTATTGGCCGGCCACTTATCTCGCCTTGAGCTTAAAGAGGCGGCAGGCGAGGAGAATTTTCCAATTAATGAGACCTTTCCGAACAAGCAATTAATGGCTATACAAGTTGTTGCATGGTATGCAGACATGGTAAATTATTTGGTGTCTAGAATTCTATCGACCTAGATGACATATCAACAAAAGAAGATGTTCTTCCCCGAATTGAAATATTATTTTTGGGAGGAACCTTTTCTATACTGGCACTACACAGACCAGATAATCAGGAGATGTGTGTTTGAGGAAGAGATGAAGAGCATACTCAGACATTGCCACTCATTGGAAGTAGGTGGCCACTTTGGTGGAGCAAAAGCTACAGCAAAAGTTTTACAATGGGTTTTATTGGCCGACCATTTTCAAAGACTCTTTTAATTTTGTTAATATATGTGATCATTGTCAAAGGGTTGGCAACATTTCTAGGAAACATGAGATGCATTTAAACAATATTTTAGTGATTGAATTATTTGATGTTTGGGGTATAGATTTCATGGGTCATTTTCCATCCTCATATTCTAACAAATTTATTTTGGTTGCTGTAGATTATGTCTCCAAATGGGTGGAAGCAACCGCCTTACCAACCAATGATGTGAGGGTCATAGTGAATTTCCTGCGGAAGAACATTTTTTCTCGATTTGGCATGCCGAGGGCCATAATTAGTGATGGCAGGAAGCAATTTTGCAATCGCCGACTTGAAGCGCTACTAACTAAATATGGCGTTACCCATCACATGGCGACACCATACCATTCTCAAATGAGCAGCCAGGTCGAGGTGTCTAATCGAGAGCTGAAACGCATACTGGAGAAAATTGTGAGTGTCTCTAGGACAGACTGGGCGAGAAGGTTAGAGATGCGCTATGGGCATATCGGACAACATTCAAAACACCAATCGGGATGTCACCTTATCGGCTCGTTTATGGAAATGCTTGCCATCTACCCCTGAAGCTAGAACACAGAGCCTATTGTGCGATGAGAACACTGAACTTTGATTTACAAGCAGCTAGCGAGAAGAGAATACTGCAGATCAACGAGATGGATTTGTTCTGCAATCATGCGTATGAGAATGCTCGGATTTACAAAGATAAAATGAAAAGATGCCAGGATAAGCATATTCTGAGAAGGGAATTCGAAGTTGAGTAGAAAGTTCTATTATTTAACTCAAGACTTCGACTCTTCCCTGGAAAGTTGCACTCTCGGTGGTTGGAACCGTTTGTGGTGACCCGTGTATTTCCTTATGGGGCTGTTGAAGTCCATCACGGGACAAAAGACACATTTAAAATAAATGAACAGAGATTAAAACCCTATATGGATGGAGACTTTAACTAGGAAAAGTGTTTCATCGATCTTGCCAGTAATAAATGATGAGAGACAATGTTTAGCTATAGACTTTAAATAAAGCGCTTTTGGGAGGCAACCCAAGTTTCTTTTAAGTTTTATTTTTTCTTAATATTATTCTTTTTCTTTCATCTTGCAGGAACAAAGAGGCGAGGAGATCTCCAAGGAGTACACAGCTGCACCTTCAAGGAAAATATTCAATTGGCAGAACTGGACACAATCAGAAGAGCATCTCTTACCTTCTCTCTTCCTTTTCCTTTAGTTTTTCTTCCTTTTTCCCAGTAAGGACTGTGATATTTAAGTTTGGGGGGAAAGGATATTATTTTATTTATTTATTTAATAATAATAATAATGATGATGATGATGATGATGATTATAAAAACAGTATGATTTGATGAATAAAAAGCCTATGATAAAAATATAATTGAAATTGATTATAATGTTTAGTAAAAATTCTCATTGCTTAAGTCTAGTTGTTAATTCTTTACTTGATCTTACTTAATTTAATATTTTCTATGTTCAATGAATGTTTCTTATGATCATTAATAGTTTTGAGTACCTAGAGAAATTTTACGTGAATTTTGTGAATTTATATTGTCTCAACTTACTCTAGAACTTGTTTGATTACACTCGAGGGGAAATCCTAGACAAAATATTATTGGAAAATGATTAAGGTATTCTTTGGACCGATTGGGCCTTTCAAGCTTACCTATTTATGATCTTTATTTCTTGAAATATATTTTGGCCTTATATTTTTCTTTCTTGTAAACCTTCTATTCCCAACCCTATTTGAGATTAAACACTGATTTTCTTATCTTTCAAGGGAACAAAGTTTACCCAAAGTCAAAGACTCACAAGAGCATGAAAGGTAAGAGAGGTAGAAGGTCTAGAAGTAAAGTTAAGTATAAAAATATTATCAAAATCATAAGTTTGGGGGAGTGAAGAGTCAACTCGTCTACTGTGTGGCCAACAAGAGTCATCCACAAAGGTAGTTGAAAAAGTATGGAATATTTTCCGCACACAAAAATAATAATAATAATAAGAAAAGAAAAGAAAAGAAGATGTCTGACCTACCGAATAGAGAGGTAAAGAGAGAGATACTTGAAAGTGCAATAAAGAGAGTTATGTTGAGAGATTTACAAAGATTGGGAAGAGATATTTGTTTTAGAAGTGAGAATGCTCTATTTATTCTGTTAGAGTTCAAACTTAGGTTCTCTTGCTTTGTTTGAATCCTACCTTTTCTTTGTAGCCCTCACCCTAGCCTTACATTACAAGCTTAATAAAGACCTATTGATCCCTAGTAATAGTTTCTGTTCTACATTAGTGGAGAGTGATTGAAAAGCAAGCCTATGGAGTTTTTAGAGATACTTTATTGATTTACTTGTTTGCATAAAACTATCTTGGGAGCTAATGATAAACTGAGAATGATGGGTATGCATGAATGTGGGGATGGATAATGCGGTGAAATTGAGTTTTGAATTACCTTTTGGACTTGATTGATCTTGAATGATTCATTTAAATTATAGACTTTAGACAAACTTTGAGGCAATAAATTTTTTGAGTTAAACCAATGCTTGTTTTAATTGTCTTTCTTTCTTCTTTGCTCGAGGGCGAGCAAAGCTTAAGTTTGATAGTATTTGTAAGTGTTATTTTTATCACTCTTTTATTTATGAAAAGTGTCATTTTTCCTTCAATACTATTGATTTTATTTTATTTCTACATATTTTTATTTATTTTCTTGGATTTGAACGAATGAGAAGATTTAGTGCAAAAGGAGAGCATTTTGGTACAAAAGAAGAGACTACAGATCCAGACCAATGAGAGGCAGCAATATTCGAAGAGAGCCGATGAGATTTGGGCAAGGAGTCTTGTCCCATGGGCAGCAAAGAGATTTCTCTCGCCCAAAGGCGAGGAGACTCATGACCAGAAGGCATGAAGACTTAGCGACAAGGCTCTAGTCGGTTAGATTGAGCGACTAGTCTAAACAACCAATTTAAAAGACCAACCTAAACAATATCGTGGGCAACAAGTAGAAAATGTGAGAGGAGTCTTTCATCCCGGTCGGGAGTCTTTCCACTCGGTAGGCGAGGAGAGGGTCGTGTAGTCTTTGTGACCTCCATATCCGTTCATTTGTGACCTCCAAGCCAGTTATATTTAGCGCACATGGCATCTACTCGGTGGGAGAATTCCTCCCGACCGAGATCAATCCGCTATTGACCACCAAATCTGAGTTTCGCAATCAATCTGCTGGCAATCGAATCCTCCCAAACCTTGCAATTCAAGCCGCATATAATTGAATTTTCTATTTTAGATAATCTCGTTATTCTTGGGATAATTCCTTTTATGTTAACATTTATCTTTAGAAACTATTTTCTAGATCTTTAGGCTAAATTGTAGCCGTAGTTATCTTATTTCCGGATTTGAATTTCGACATCTGTTTAATCTCATCTTGTGGGATGAATTGGAGGAGTTATGAATTGGAATTGAGAGTTTTTATGTTTTAGAGTCTAAGTTTGAGTTTAGAGTTCTAGAATTTATTCTTGAAATATTCTTTCAATAAGGCGGAACTAGAGGGCAGAGGCAAGAGTCACATGCCTCATCAACTGACTTCAACGAAAAACACCACTTTTATTCTTTTTGTTTACAATTCCATTGTGAACTAATTCTATTTTCTAGAGTTTTGATGTAGCCTAGCATGAACACATAATTTATATTCCATGTTATTTTATTTTTAATATTTTCATAATTGAGTGTTTATTTCTTGTTCTTAATACTTACAATCTTCTAGCTAACTATTGTTCGATCTTTTGGATTGCAATGAGACCGAGAGGTTATTTGTGATTAAAGCTCTAGGATTAAACACTATTAGTTGAGCGAAAACAGAGATGCTTTACTGCGACTAATGTGATTTTTAAGAAAAATCTAAAAATCGTAATGAGTCTCCAATTAGTTAAATTCATATAAAGATACAGAGTTATTAGTTGGAGATTTTTTTAATATTATTCAAAAGAAAATATTGAATCGGTAAGAGACTTTTATCATCAACTTGGGATAATTGGGATTTTATAACAAGGAAGAATAAATTGTGTGGGATATGCTAGGTGAAGTCAAACGCTCTATATCTATTCTTATTATTTTTAAAACCTTAATTTTAATGTTCTTTTCTTCAGTTTAATTTAGATAAATCATTCTTCAAATTTTGGTTTTCTAAATAGTAATTAATTTAGTCAATTTCAATACTCAATAGCATAATTATTCCCTGTGGGTTCGATAATCGTTTTCTTTAAAATATTTTACTACTTGTTACGATTCTATGCACTTGCAGATATATTTTTATGCGAACAAGTTTTTAGCACCGTTCTCATTGGCTCTTTTCAGATCTCATTGCCTCTCATCAGTCTGGATACGTAGTCTCTTCTTTTGTACCAAAATGCTCTCATTTTGCACTAAATCTTCTCATTCCTTCAAATCCAAGAAAATAAATAAAAATATGTAAAAATAAAATAAAATCAATAGTATTGAAGGAAAAACAATACTTTTCATAAATAAAATAGTGATAAAAATCACATAAAAATAACATTATCATCGACCCTCAAAATGAATTTTCCTTGCTGGACATCAATTAAAGTCCTCCCCATCGTAGGAAAGGTCGGCTCAATATCAAAGGGATCTCCTTGTCCTCCTCCATATCAAGCACATTGAAGTCAGCCAGGAAGATGAACTTATTAACTTTAACCATTATGTCCTCAATGAGTCCTCTCGGGTATTTAATAGATCTGTCCACCAACTATAGAGAGATGGTGGTCTGCTTTGCTTCTCCAAGATCTAGTTTCTTAGAATAGAGAGAGGCATTAGATTAATACTTACCACTAAGTCGCATAAAGCTTTATCAAAATAGGAATTTCCTATAGTATAAGTAATCATGAAACTCCCCGGATCTTTCAACTTAGGCAGTAGCTTCTTTTGTAAAATTGCACTGCTCTTCTCGATCAGCATAACAGTCTCATGCTCCTCCAATGATGGGCACCAACATGGACCTAGTCTTAAAGATCCTTTGCAAGTTTCAGATGGGCCAATTACAAGATCAAGAACTAAGAAGATCAAGAAAGTAATGCAAGGATTGGTGCAATCCACTTCGGATGAAGCTAGCAAGAGCCCAACACACAAGATGGGCTTTAAAGAAGAAGAACCAGTTTTGATCCACTTGATACAAGTTGTAGAAGACATGATTTAGAGTTATTGTTTGGGCCTATTGTTATTGAAAGCTTACAATTTGTTTAAATCATTTAAATGATTTATTTTATTAGTTTAGAATAATTGGACTTGAGGATGCTTGGCCCACATATATTTTATTTTGTTGAACTAGAGTTTCAAGAAGTTACTGTAGTAGTATTACTATTCATTCAGGGGTATTTTTGGGAGAAAGAACTTTATTTTGGCAATGGTTTTAATTAGGTTTTGGGTTAAATACTATTTGTAGCCTCATTTTAAGAAGTTTATGAGATTTGATGAATTTATTCATTGTGAGTTGAGTTTATCTCCTCTTGTTCTTGAATGAACTTTTGAATTTATCAAATGCAACTCACAACCTTTCTGGCATTATTCCTTATAATTTAGGTTCTTGAGACAGGTTCTTCAATGGGTTTAGATTTTCATATAATCTAGATTCTTGAAACGAGTTCCTCAATGGGTCTAAATTTTCCATTGTTTTGATTTTGGCTTTCTTGGTTGAGTTTTCAAATTGATTATGGAATCAAGGGATTCCATTCCTATGGGTTCATACGAGGCAAAGGAGCTTCAAAGGCAAGTTGAGGATTTGATGAGCAAGGGGTACGTGAGGAAGAACCTGAGCCCATGTGTAGTACCAGTGCTACTAGTGCCAAAGAAGGATAGGACGTGTAGGATGTGTGTTGATTGCAGGGCGGTCAAGAATATCATGGTAAAGTATCACCATCTCATTCCTAGATTAGATGATATGCTTGATGAATTTGGCTCATGTATTTTCAGTAAAATTGATCTTAAAAGTGGGTACCATCGAATTAGAATGAAAGAGGGTGATGAATGGAAAACTGCTTTTAAGACAAAGTATGGTTTTTATAAATGGTTGGTTATGCCATTTGGACCTATAAATGTGCCTAGTACTTTCATGAGATCAATGAACCATGTTCTACGTGCTTTCATACGCAAGTTTGTGGTTGTGTACTTTGATGATATCCTAGTATACAACAAGAACTTAAATGAACATATTGAGCATTTGAGATATGTGTTTGATGTGTTGAAATGTGAAAAGTTGTATGCCAATTTTAAGAAATGTACCTTTTGCATGGAAAAAGTTGTTTTTCTTGGTTATGTCATTAGTACAAAAGGTATTTAGGTGGAAGAAGAGAGAGTCAAGGCCATCAAGGAATGGCCAACGCCTAAGAGCATCACTGAGGTAAGAAGCTTTCATGGCTTAACTAGCTTTTATCGGCATTTTGTTAAATACTTTAGCACCATTGTTGCACCACTCACTGAAGTAATTAAAAAGAATGTTGAGTTTCATTGGGGGACTGATCAAGAGAATGCTTTTACTACTATTAAAGAAAGGTTGTGCTTTGCACTTGTGTTAACATTACCTGACTTTAACAAAACTTTTGAGATTGAATGTGATGCCTCAGGAATAGAAATTGGAGCCATTTTGATGCAGGATAGGCGGCCTATAGCCTTCTTCAGTGAGAAGCTAAGTGGGGCGTCCCTGAAGTACCCTACTTATGACAAAGAGCTTTATACTCTTGTTCATGATTTAGAGACTTGGCAGCACTACCTGTGGCCTAGGGAACTTGTGGTCCACATCGATCATGAATCATTGAAGCATCTCAAGGGTTAAGGTAAATTGAATAAAAGGCATGCTAGATGGCTGGAATACATTGAGACATTTCCATATGTCGTCCGTTACAAGTAAGGTAAGGAGAACATTGTTGTTGATGCGTTATCCTATAGGTATGTCCTTCTTACTTTTTTGAGTGCCAAAATGCTTGGATTTGAATACATGAAAGATATGTATGCTGATGATACTGACTTTTCTGATGTATATATGGCATTTGGTAAATTTTACAAGCATTATGGTTATTTGTTTAAAGAAAGCAAACTTTGTGTGCCAAGTTGCTCAATGCGTGAGTTATTGGTGCGTGAGGCACATGGTGGGGGATTAATAGGACACTTTGGTATCAAGAAAACTTTAGACATTTTGCGTAAATATTTCTTTTGGCCTAAGATGAAGAGAGACATCAATCGCATTTGTAGCATATGCATTACATATAGAAAGGCCAAATCTAAGGTTTTGCCATATGGATTATATACACCCTTACCTGTTCCTAGTGAGCCATGGGTAGACATATCTAAGGACTTTGTTTTAGTGCTGCCTAGGACAAAAAGGGGTAGAGATTCTATTTTTTTAGTTATGAATAGATTTATTAAGATGACACATTTCATTCCATGCCATAAAATGGATGATGCCACAAACATAGCTGACTTGTTTTTTAGAGAGATAGTGCGACTCCATGGTGTGCCTAGGAGTATTGTTTCTGATAGGGATGTTAAATTCCTTAGCTACTTTTGGAAGGTGTTGTGGGGAAAATTAGGTACTAAGCTCTTATTTTCCACTACTTGTCATCCAAAGACTGACTGTAACTGTAACATCCTGGATTTTAGTATATTTTAATGAATGATTTATTTAATTTATTTTATGATTAATTATCTTGTTTTAAAATTTTGGGAGTTTTTAAATATTATTTTATAATATTTTTTTAAGTTGTGAAAATAATTTTTATTGGGTTTTCTTATTTTAATTATTGTGGTGAATTTAAATTGGTCTTTAATTTAAGTTGGGTTGTTTATGTGTTTTAAAATTATTATTGTTTTAATTAAAGCATTTCACTGCGTTCGATTTATTTTAATTAGTAATCTGCAATTTAATTCCTCTTTATTTTAAAGGATGTTTTTGTCAGAATTTAATATTTCACTTTAGCTAATTTTGAGTTAAATTGATTTATTTATTTTAACTATTTTAAAAATAGTTATTGTTTTATTTAAATGGGCTTGTTTTTTTATTTTAATATTTTTACTGTTTTAATTGAGCATTTCATTGAGTTTGAATTATTTGATTTATTTAGTGGTTTTAAAATTGTTTTCGTGGATCACTTTCGAAAACCCAAGTTGAAAAAGGTTGGATCTCCTTTTTCTTTTCTTCTTTTTCTCCCGGTTTCCCCCAGCCCAGCCCGCGCGACCCAGCAGCCCTCTCTCTCTCCTCACCCACGCCATTCGGGTTCTTCCTCCCTGCACCGCCGGCGGTGGTCGACACCGCCGACACCGTTCGGTCCCTCAGCCATCGGCGAGCCTCCCCTCCAAATCCCAGCCCCGGCCGCACCGTCGTTAGCCTCCGGAAGCCGTGCGAAGCCGCGGCGTTCATTCACCCGTTCCACCGCCGTCCGGCCACCTCCGGCCACCAGCTCCTAGTCACATCACCACCGGCCCATTTCCATCCTAACTGACCCAACCCCGGTCCCGATCCGTCGTCGGAGCCGCCCCAACGAGCATCAAACCCGAACCAACTTTTTCGGCCTTCCACCGTTGTTTCGGCCGCCACCCACGGCCAACCATCACCACCATTAGATTCCCTACCTCCTATAGGCCCTACCCTATCAATTTTAAGTCTTCGTTTGACCCCGTGTATTTTTGGGTTCACTGTGAATTTCGGCCACAGTGTTTTTGCACTGTGACAGTTGCTATTTTGGTGCTTTCAGTTCCTCCGTGATCCTCCATAAATTGTTTTAAAGCGCTATAAGTATTTTCTAAACAACTTTTTTGAGATTTAATTATATTTTTGCAATTAACTGCTATATTTTATATATATGTATCCTGGTTGGTTCCGGACTGAGTCTGAGGAGTTTGGGGGTGGATGGATTGATCGGAGTATTTGTTGTGTGTGATTATTGTGATCTGGTTGATTGTTGGAGATTGGGTTATTTGTGGTTTGATTATTGTTGGAGATTTGTTATGTTGTGGTTTGGTTTTGGATATTGGATATTTTGATTATATTGTGATTTTGGGAGTTGATCATTGGTTGTGAGGATTGATCTGCTTCGTTGCATTTTTGCACACATGGCATGTTTGTAAATTGAAAACTGGGTTTTCGTGTATTGCATTCATGTTCATGTGATTATTTTGAAAACTGGGTTTTCATGAGAATTGGATTTATGGGTGCGTGTGTATCACGACCCCAAGCCGAGATGGGGCATTATCTCGGTGGAGCTCCTCTGGTCACTCGGGAGCGTAAGATACTGAGTGACATCCCCTGGGTTGTCGCAGGGCGACAACGGGATCGGACGTTGGACGTGCCGACTCCGTGGCCCTTCTGTTGGCGGGGGCTAGAGGATGACCTGGCCACGAACGCACCGGGTGCGGAACTGGGCATCTCTCGTAAAGTAGCCAGGACGTGCGGATGGTCCATAGGGGAGACCATGGTGCATATGGTTAATTGGAATAATTGGAAATTGGCTGTTTTCTGGGAAAATAGCGTGAGTTGTTTTTTGTGTATCATTTTCTGGGAAAATGATGGATAATGATTTTTGTGTGCCATTTTCTGGAAAATGGTGGAATTGATTTTATTGGAAATGATTTTGTGCCAAAGAGATTTTTGGCGTGTGTTGCATTTATTTCATTTGCATCATGGGCATGCATGGTTAGTTGCCTAGATATATTTTATCTCTGAACTTGGTTAGGTTATAACTTACCTGCGGTACCATTTCATGGTACTGCAGACTTTGTTGATGATGCAGATGCCGAGCCTGAGGATCTGGCTCCACTGGAGGAGTGATCTGGGATCACTCGAGTTGTAGCTTTTATTTCAGACTTGTATTTTATTTTCTGGGACTTGGCTTTGTTTTTAAGGTATTTGGTATTTTGGATTTTTGTATTAATTAAAATTCTGGTACTAGTAGACTTTATTACCTTCCGCTGTGTTTTTATTTGTGCACTGTTTATTTGTTGCACACACTGACACTTGTCGTTGGGATGTGTGACCGGTTGTCATCATCCCGGGTGTCTCGATTTCCGTGCTGGTCCGTACATGGAAGTCGGGGGGGCGCCACAGTAACGACCCCGCCCCATGAAAGGCAGGACCGCCACGTTCATACCTATTCTTTGCGTACTTTCTTTTCGTTCTTTCTTCCTTTCCTCATCAACAGGGACGACACTAAGTGTCTGCCTCTCTCTCTGTAGTAATGCCTTGCTCCCCAGCCTTTTCGTCATTTCCTGGACATTTAAAACATTTAAAACAAAAGTGAGTCTAATACTCAGTAAGTAGTACACCATGCAGTAAACATACTAGGCATCTGTTCTTTTCCTTTTGAAAACATGCATACATAAAGATTTGCATTTCATTTCATGCATAAACGTTCTTAGAAATAATTAGGCTTTCATGCATAAACATTCTTTCATGCTTTTCATCTTTCATGCATAAACATTCTTTTCATACTTTTCATGCTTTTTATCTTCCATGCATAAACATTCTTTCATGCTTTTCATCTTTCATGCATAAACATTCTTTTCATGCTTTTCATGCTTGAAATCTTTTCATGCATAACATGCTTTTCATGCATTTCATCTTTTCACTTTCATAGGCCATTGTACACTGTTACGCCCCGCGTGCTAGGGTTAGCGGCCCTATGGTCAATGGATTCACCTGTGGCCACAGGTTGGAATCCGATTCAGTCAGGGTGCAACTCTAGGTGCACTACCAGATACTACTACCCGGCATTGCAATTTACCCATTCATTCATTGGGTACCCCTTTCCTTTCATGTGGCCGTTACATATTTTCATTCATTGAAACTTTTGTTTCCTTTCATACTTTCATTCATTTCAATCCTTTTCATTTGACAGTTCATTCATAGGAAAGGAACGTCATTTAAAATCATGGACTTAAACATCATTGAAAAAGGCATGTGCTTAAACATTATTGAAAAGCATGAACTTAACATCATTTAAAAGCATAAGCTTAAATATCATTTACAATCATGAGCTTAAACATCATTTAATTTAAAAGCACGAGCTTAAACATTATTAAAAAGCATAGACTTAAACATCAATTAAAAGCATAGGCTTAAACATCATTTGAAGGCATAGACTTAAACCTCATTTAAAAGAATAGGCTTAAACCTCAATCAAAACATGAGCTTAAAATCGTTTAAAAGTATGAGCATAAACATCATTTAAAAGCATGAGCATAAACATCATTTAAAAGCACGAGCATAAACATCCTTTGAAAACAAGAGCTTAAACATCATCTTTCAAAACATCTTTTAAAATGCCAGTTCATGGCATCCTTTAAAACGATGGTTCTCAGGGACATTTTAAAACGTCAGTTCTCAGGGGCATTTAAAGCATCAGTTCATAGGGACATTTTAAAACACATTTAAAACATCATTCGAAGCATAAAACATGAAACGTTCCTTTCCTTTCCTTTCCTTTGCATTTAAACATTTTCATCATCTTTCTTAGTTCAATGCATATGCATTTTCATGAACAAGATATATTTTCATGCTATACTACATATAGGAAATAATCATAAATTTCTTGAGAGAGTATGCATGAAAATCTCATGACTTAGAATCTATATGCATGCATTACTTTATACATTTACACACAATTATAATCGATAGGGTACTTAACAGGGGCTATCAAGGAAGGGTTGTACATACTATATTTATTTACTTAGAGAAACATTTGCAATAAGAGAGATATCATTTCATAAAAAGAGCATGGTGTAAGAAGCATGGTCATAGCTACTTACCTGTGAGCTTTACTAGCGAGTTCCTTTGAACTTGAACATAGACTTCTATTCAATAAAATGAGATAGACATATTAACATCCACCTCACTTTGAGCCTTACTAATCGATACGCTCACATGCTTACTTAAATTCCATCCTGGAATTAAACGTTTCCTTAACCCCATTCGTCTACCCACTAAGCATGGCACTAGGCCAAACATTAAAATCTTCATTCCAAACATTTTTAAAGAAACTCATGAAAGTAAATAACATGCTTGCCATCCCTTTAAAATTAAACATAACATAAAATATAACAAGGTTACCCATTTAATAGACTTTAAAACTTTTAAAGACTTAAGCTTATGCTTTACTCATTTAATACCCTTAAAAGCAAGATATAACATTATAGAACCAAGCAAAACCTCTAAACCGAATCTCTAGCATCTTAAAATAGATTACCAACCAATATTGATAAAAGACACATGGTACCAATATATATATAAATTAAAATCATTATAATCATCATTTATGATTAAACCAAGTTTAAGAATAACTTAGCAAAATTTGAAATATAGGAAATCACATAGCAAAAACCCACTTTAACATATTCGGTTTGGGCTAAAAATAAAGCACACATACTTATTTGCAATATAGGAAATTAAATACATCAAAACATAAGCTAAAACAACTCAATAGGCTTCCAAAATCACATTAAGAGTAAATAAGTTAAATTAGGATTTTTACCTTAAACTCTTAGCCCCTTCCAAAACACAAGTGGAAGATCAAATAGAGGAACAACCGTGTGGATGAAGAGCAACACGATATCACTGTTTTAAACACCACAACCGAAACATCAAAATCATCAAAGGAAAACCCACTTGATTAAACTATAGCTAGGATTTTTTGAAATACACAAGAGAGGGGGTTGAGGATGCTCTTACCTTGATATGGAATCAAAAGCTTGATGATGAGATGAGTTGATTTCTTGAAGAACAAAAGAGAGGAGATGAAGAGAGGTGTGCTAGCTTGCTTGGAAAGGGAGTGAAATTTTATTTCTTCTTCTTGGATGTGGCCGAATGATATGGGAAACAAAAGGGAAAAAAATGATTTTGATTTACCCCTTTTATGTTGCTTTCACCGTGAGCTATTGGAGGAGGGGCAAGGAAGGAAATCAAAAGCTTCCCTTGGAAGCTTGGAGTGGCTTGGACGATGGGGGCTTTGGAGGAAAATAAAAGCTTCTCTTGGAAGCTTTTGGAAGGCTTATTGACCGATGCATGCTTGGAGGAAAAATTGCAAAACTTCACTTGGAAGCCATCGGTTTCACATGGGAGATAAGTGGATTGATAAGTCAAATGGCTTATCATATAAAGAGAATGGGATTTTTGTCCCTTCCTTGGGGTGTTGACCGATGGTTGCATGGAGAAGAGAATTAAATTTCTTTCCCTTGGTAGCCTACGGATGGAAGAAGGAAATTGGTCAATTGGTCTTAGTCAAGGCTTCTCTTGCAAGATAAGGAATGGATGGTGGGGATCTATCCACCTAAAAATACTTTTTTACCTACCAATCCAAGGGATGAGATTAATTGGGCTATTCCATAAATAAATAAAATTAAAGGGCTTAAGGAAAAAAAATATTTCAAAGTCTTGAAAATAATATTCTTGACTCATTTTAATAAATCATACTTTTAAAAATAAAAATAAAACATACTCATCTTAGTTTTTTAAAAAAATAAGACATACTCATCTCAAAATAAAATAATTGAGAGTAGTAATAAAAATAATCTTTATCACAAAATATTTAACTTAAAGAATTAATGAAATGACGTAAGGACCTACGTAGTAGGATTTAGGTATTACACTGACGGTCAGACTGAAGTAGTTAATAGGACTTTAACTCAGCTTTTACGTACTGTTGTTCATAAGAATTTAAAAACTTGGGAGGATTGTTTGCCATTTATAGAGTTTACATATAATAGGACTATGCATACAACTACTTCATATTCTCCTTTTGAAATTGTTTATGGTTTTAATCCACTTACTCCTTTAGATTTGATGCCTTTACCTATTGATGGCAGGAGTAGTTTGGATGGACAAAAGAAGGCGGAATTAGTAAAGTCACTTCATGAGAGGGTATGACTTCAAATTGTCCAAAAGAATGAGAGGTTTGCTTCCCAAGCCAATAAAGGGCGAAGGCGTGTCATCTTTGAACCAAGGGATTGGGTTTGGGTTCACATGTGCAAAGAAAGATTCCCAACCCATAGATGGACTAAGTTGCATTCTCGAGGAGATGGACCATTCCAAATTCTTGAGAAAATTAATGACAATGCATATAAAGTGGATCTTCTAGGTGAGTACAATGTGTTTGCTACTTTCAATGTTTCTGACCTTTCTCCTTTTGATGTAGGTGAAGATTCGAGGTTGAATCCTTTTGAGGAGAGGGGGCATGATGGGCACCAATATGGACCTAGTCTTAAAGATCCTTTGCAAGTTCCAGATAGGCCAATTACAAGACTAAGAGCTAAGAAGATCAAGGAAGTAGTGCAAGTATTGGTACAATCCACTTGGGATGAAGTTAGTAAGAGCCCAACACACAAGATAGGCTTTAAAGAACAAGAACCAGTTTTAATCCACTTGACACAAGCTGTGGAAGACATGACTTAGAGTTATTGCTTGGGCCTATTGTTATTGAAGGCTTTCAATTTGTTTAAATCATTTAAATGATTTATTTTATTAGTTTAGAATAATTGGGCATGAGGATGCTTGGCCTACATATGTTTTATTTTGTTTAATTATGGTTTCAAGGAGTTACTGTAGCCGTAACACTATTCATTCAAGGGTATTTTTGGGAGAAATGGCTTTATTTTGGCTAGGGTTTTAATTAGATTTTGGTTTAAATACTCTTTGTATCCTCATTTTAAAAAATTTATAATTTAGGTTCTTGAGATAGGTTCTTCAACGAGTCTAGATTTTCATATAATCTAAGTTCTTGAAACGAGTTCCTCAACGGGTCTAAATTTTCCATTGGGTTGATTTTGGCTTTCTTGGATGAGTTTTCAAATTGATTGTGGGTTCAAAGGATTTCATTCCTATAGCCTCATATCATCCAACTTCCACTTGTTTGATAAAATATCCTTAACATATTTTGCATATTTAGGCATTTGCTCTAAAGCTTCAACGAGAGGAATATTAATATGCAGTTGCTTAAATATATTTAGAAATTTAAAGAACTGATTATCAATCTTATTATTATTTTTAATCTCTATGGAAAAGGAATTGGTGGACCAAAAATTGAAGGAGAATAAGTTTCAGAAATAAACTCCTTGGATTTCTTGAGTTTTGCAGTCCCTTTATTCTCTTTAGTCTTCTCAGCTTGCTGGTCGATCACATCCCGATCGGTTTCTTTCACCTCGTACTTAGTTTCCTTCTTCTCCTACTCCACATTTTGGCAGCTTTTGCATCTCACTCAGTATTTACTGTCTAGTCATATGTCTGCCCACTTCTGTATGTTATGGCTTTGACATGTTCCTTCGGATTGGTCACAGTGTTGCTTGGTAAAGTCCCTGCTACCCTCTCAATAAGCATGTTTGAGAGCTGACTGATTTGTGCCTCAAGATTGCAGATTGAAGTCGAGTTGTTTTGGATTACCATATCATTCTTTTGCATGTACTGCATAAACATATCCTCAAGTGCCGGCTTCTTCTCTTGCTGTGGAAACTGTTCAGGTGATCTAGCCTGCACTTGGTTATTGCTCCATGAAAATTTAGGGTGATTTCTCCATCCGGGAGTGAACGTGTTTGAATAAGGATTATTTTGACGTTGAAAATTGGATACTAAATGGGCTTGTTCATGACTCCGTTGGACAAAAGGATTCCCCACTTGGCAATCTACACTTGAAAATGATTTCCTGCGCAATGATCACAAACAACATTAGTTTGAATAGCATTAACGTTTATCTTACCTAGTTGTTGTGATAGATTTTCCATCTGCACTGCCAATGTGGTAATAGAATCAAGTTCAAAATCTCCAGCTGTCTTTCTTGGCATTGCTCTCTCTGCGGACCATTGTTCTTCCAGAAGTCCATATGCGGCTTCGTGGGTCTTACTTATTAATGCTCCTCCTGTAGTCAGGGAGGTCATGATGTGGACACTTGCACAATAAGACCTTGTATCTCTCCCATGCCTCATATAATGATTCACCCTTAAGTTGGGTGAAGGTAGTGATATCATTCCTTAATTTCACTGTCTTGGCCAGAGGAAAATACTTCGCTAAGAATTTTTGTGCCAACTCCTCCCAGGTGGTGATGATGCCAGGTGGCATAGACTTCAACCAAGCTTATGCTTTTTCCCTAAGTGAGAAAGAAAAAAGTCTCAATCGAATCGTATCATCGATTACTCTGTTGTGTTTAAAAGTATTACAAATTTTCAGAAAATTTGCAATATGAACATTAGGATCCTCTTGTGACAGCTCCCCAAACTGGACGGTTTGTTGAATCGTTTGAATGATGGCCTGCTTGATCTCGAAGTTATTGGCTTGTATAGCTGGCCGCCTTATGCTAGATATCGCCCTATTGACAGAGGGCATCGCATAGTCTCTTAACGCCTTGTGCTCCTGGTCGGCCATATTAAATTTGGAGGTGGTGACCTCTTTCTTCTTCTCTTTATTGATCCAACGTAAGGTTCTTTCAATCTCAGGATCGAAAGGTGTATGCTTTAATGATTTAGACCACGGCATGCACTTCTGATTCCAAAAAATAAAAACCAAACTGAGATATAAAAAAAAAAACCTTTTTTAAAAAAATAAAATAAAATCCAAAGTAGTAAAAATCTAGCTGGTATCAATATCAATAACAAATAACTAATCCCCAACAACGACGCCAAAAACTTTTTCATATAAAAATATCTCTGCAAGTGCATAGAATCGTAACAAGTAGTAAAGTGTTTTAAAGAAACGGATATCGAACCCATAGGGAATAATTATGTATTGAGTATTGAATTTGACTAAATTAATTACTATTTAGAAAACCAAAATTTGAAGAATGAATTATCTAAATTAAACTGAAAAAAAGAACATTAAAATTTAGATTTTAAAGATAATAAAAATAGATCTAAAACGTTTGATTTCACCTAGCAAATCGCACACAATTATTCTTCCTTGTCATAGAATTCCAATTATCCCACGTTGATGATTAAAATCCCTTAACTATTCAATATTTTCTTTCGAACAATATCAAAAATATCTCCAACTAATAACTCCATATCTCTATGTTAGTTTAACTAATTGGAAACTCATTAAGTTCTTTTGATTTTTCTTGAAAATCACACAAATCACGATAAAGTATCTCTACTTTCGCTCAACTAATGGTGCTTAATCCTAGAGTTTTAATCACAAATCACCTCTCAGTCTCACTGTCATTCAATAGATCGAACAATAATTAGCTAGAAAATTACAAGCATTAAGAACAAGGAATAAACACTCAATTATGGAAATATTGAAAATAAAATAACTTAGAATATAAATTGTGTATTCAATGCTAGGCTACATGAAAGCTCTAGAAACTAAAGTTAGTTCATAATGAAATTAAAAAGAAAAAGAATAAAACTGGTGTTCTTCGTTAGACTCTGTTGATGAAATATGCGGCTCTCTCCTCTGCTCCTCAGATCTGCCTCCTTGAAAGAAACTCAAATAATAAATTCTAAACTATTGAAACCTAAACTTAGACTATCTAAAAAACTCAAAACTCTAGACCCTCTATTCATCCCACAAGACGGGATTAAATAGATGTCGAAAACTCAAATCTAAAACTCAAAGATAACTGCGGCTACAGTTTAGCTTAAAGATCTGGAAAATAGTTTCTAAAGATAAATGTAACATCAAAGGAATTATCCCAAGAATAATGGAATTATCTAAAATAGAAGATTCAATGATATGCAGCCTGAATTGCGGAGTTCGGGAGGATTTGGCCACCAACAGATTGATTGCGGAACTAGGATTTGGTGGTCAACAGCAGATTGATCCTGGTTGAGAGATATTATCCCATCAGGTAGGTGCCGTGTGCGCTTAATATAACTGAATATAACCGAGTCGAAAGACTCTTGATCGGGATGATAGAACCCTCTCGCCAACCTACCGAGCGGTAAAGCTACTCGCATTTTATCTCGTTGTTGCCCAAGATGTCGTTTAAGTTGGTCTTTTAAATTGGTCATTTAGACTAGTTGCCCAATCTAACCGCCTAGAGCCTTGTCACCAAGTCTTCGTGCCAATTCTTCTCACCTACCGAGAGGTAAGTCTTCTCGCCTTTGAGTGAGAGAAATCTCTTTTTTGCCCACAAGACAAGTCTCCTAGCCCAAATCTCATTGGCTATCTTCAGATCTCACTACCTTTCATTGGTCTAGATCCGTAGTCTCTTCTTTTGAACCAAAATGTTCTCATTTTTCACTAAATCTTCTCATTCCTTGAAATCCAAGAAAATAAATAAAAATACATAGAAATAAAATAAAATCAATAGTATTGAAGGGAAAATGACACTTTTCATAAATAAAAGAGTGATAAAAATTCCATAAAAATAACACTTATCAAGCTTCTTACTTAGTTTGTTCCTAAGAGGGGGAGGGACATACATAAAAAGAAAATGAGTCGAATACTTAGTGAGTATTGCTTCATACTGTAAAAGTATTCTAACATAGGTTTTCATTCATGCATTCATCATTCCTCTACATACTTTACATAAAACATTCACTTTCTTTGAAAACATTACAAGGTGGAGTTTTTCTTAAAAAGGTTTTTCCTTTCTCATAAAACATTCCCCACACCTTGTACATCCTTCATAAAGAAACTAAAGCATCATACATTAAATTTACTCTTTTCACTTTTCCTTTGGCCGGTACACACTGTTTCGCCTCGTGTGTTAGGGTTAGCGATTTTTTGGATCCTGATTCTACCCGCGACCAGGGTTGGGAATCCTTTTCAGTCAAAGATAGTACTGGGTGCACTACCAGTACTACTCACCTGATATTGCAATTTGTCTTGTCCATTGGTATCATCATTCATTCATTCAGTCATGGTCGTTAAGTTTTTTCATATATTAAAACATTCATTCATTTTAGTCATTTCCTTTCATTCATTCCTTTCAGTCTTTTTCTTTTCATTCCTTTCATTCATCAATCCATTTCATTTTATAAACATCATTTAAAAGCATAAGCATAAACATCATCAATATACATCATTTCGTAGCATAAGCTTAAACATCATCATAAACATCATTTCCTAGCATCCTTTAAACATCATTTCATACCATCATTTAAACTTCATTTTATAACTTCATTTAAATACACTTTCATTACATCATTTAAACATCATTAAAGCATCAAGTATAAACCTCAAAAATTCATTTTATGAAAACTAAAGACAATAGCTACTACATATAACATCCATTCACATGTGTACAACTATTATTTTGGGTGCATAAATAAGGGCTACCAAGGGAGGCCTTTACATACGTATACCTTTAAACATTAATACTTTCAGAAAACATTATTTCCTTGCACTTCATAAAGCATCATAAAGAGAAACATTTCTTTTCATTTTCGTATCATTAGAAAACTCTAAAAGAGTATGAACATAATACTTACCTGGACTCTTTATTATTTACATTTCATGCAGTCCATTCATGTGCATGTTAGATGGCAACCTACATGCATAGATAACTTTAACATCATTTATTTTTCAGGTGCATATGTAACTTAAACTTAGAACTTATATAATACTACTAATGACTTGGACTTCCTTCACTTAGACACACTCTACTATCCAATCCCATCTTCTATGTTTTACTTTATCACTTTTCTCAAAATTCTAGAAACCCATGCAGTCTCAAAATTCGATGTGCGGGTGGCTGGGGGAGGAGGAAGGGGTGGCCAATGATTGGGCCTGGTGGTGGCACAACGCAACTGTAGCGGCAGTGTAGGGAGGTGTTGGGAGAAGAGGGGGATCAGGGAGAGAAAGGCTATGGTTGGGAGAGAGAGGGAAGAGGGAAAATGGGGGGGGTGGGAATTAGGATTTTTGAAATTTAATCCTAACTCTTCATCTAGGGGTCCCCCAGATTGATCTAACTGTGGAAATTAAACATAGATAATAAACTAACCAAAAATAGGAAAATAAAATAGAAATACAATGGGACTAATTTAAAACCCAACTTTAATTCTAAAAATATAATCTTTCATCATAAAATAAAATGATGAAGCTTGCTAAATATCTTTAAGAGAATAAAATCATCTAAATAAGTAGAATTTTTAACATAAAATAAAATGATGAATATTAAATATTTCAAAGGCTTTAAAACACTGGGCTTCATTTAAAAATCATCTACAATATTTAAAACACAACGTTGGGATTTAAAACACAAAGGCAAGACTCGTGACCAATTCAGAGCAAAAGGAGCAGTTGGTCACAGAATAGTAATGAAATTGTTTGAGTTAATATGGGGTTTTGAGAAATAAGAGAGAAAAATTTAGAATTTTGAAAAGTTGAATTATTTTTTATATTTTGTTTAGCAGCTTGAGAAAGTTGTAATGATTAGATAAAGAGGTTGAAAATTTGAAATTGAAAAGTGTTTGTGTTTGTGGTGTTTGGATATTAAGTTGAGATTGGATAAAATGAGATGTGATGGATTGAATTGGGAGGACTTTGCTATCCAAACTAGGCTTAAGCCATTTCATTCAATGAGTGGGACAACTTAAAATTTGATATGTGACATATTGAAGACGTGTTTCACTGGCAAGTGATTATGACCTCAAAGCTGCAACAAAGAAAGAGGGTGGCTTGGTGTGCCTGGTGCACTTCCAATGCCTAAGTCAGAAATATGAATGTGTTGCTTGGCAAAAAAGTGGGTCTAGAATCGTACCTTGGGCTTCTAACGTTGGTCCTTTATAGTAGTCAAAAACTCTATATGTAGTCATTTTTGCGTACTCTTTTGCTTACAAGTTAACGTAATTGGTTGCGTCATTTTTTTTTATATAAAATAACTGCTGAGTTTTGCCACGTCAGCAACGTGTGCAAGGAGTACGCATAATTGATTGTATCTAGCATAATTCATATATAGGGGTGGACTGTTTCTGACAAGGATAATTTGGTTTTCCCAAATTTACGGATATAATCGCAGAAAGAAAGGGTTGACATATCGGGAATTAATATCTCAAATATCTTGTTAGTTCCTTAAGGGTGTTTATCTGCTATCAGCATTAGCTATCATAGTAACCCTATTAAAGGCGGTATGATCTCATGGTAACGAGCATACGGTGTTCTTGCAAGTTTATGAACCCATTGAACCAATTACATGTGCCTTTTACTTTAGAAAAAAAAATTAAAAAAATCTATTCATCATCCCCTTTCTCATCATCCCATGATGTGGCATTAGATGATAGGTTCACAAGTGAAATATAATAAATAACCTCCAATCATTTACTACCATATAATGGGATGATGAGAAAATGGATGATGAATAGTATTACTCTTTACTTTATATCATTGGTAGTCTAATTTTAAGTCATTCTCCACGACACATAAATGTTATGTCATCATTGGTAGAAGTTAAAAATTAGAGAAACGGACTAAAATATTAAACTAGGAAAACATAGAATTTAACAAAAACCAGATTTATTTAGATAAGAAATTATTTTAAAAATAGAAAAATAAAAAAATTCAATTTTTTAAATAAATTTTTTTTATTGTTTTCTACTTGAATTAATTTTATTTTTTTTAATTAAATCTTAGGTTTATTTACTTTATATTTTTTATTTAATGGTTTAATTTTTTTAATTTAATAATATTTTACTAATTTTGAAAATCCAAACAACTTAAAAATCCAAAAAAAAAAAGAACGAAAAGATAGAAATCACAATGAAAAAGATAATAAATAAATAAATTATGAAGATTTAAAAAAAAAAAAAAGAATTCAATGAGATGAGGAGGAGGAACTACGGGGCATAAGTGAGAAGAATGCCTCCCCTAGTCCCTAGCAACTAGAGTTAGGCAAAAATTTCATAACTTTGACTCTGCCCCACATAAAAAAAAAAAAAATTAGAGTTCAGAGTTGGAGGGTGAAAAATAGTTGGAGTTGGAGCTTGAAGTTGAATAAGATTCTAGAATACTGACTCCAACTCTGATATTTATACTTAATATATTTTACATTATAACAAAAATGACAAAAGGCTGAGTAGCCTAGTAGTTCGGGTAGTTTTTGTTAATTCCATGAATGGAGTTTGCGCCCCCATGAGAACAACTTTTTTAGGCCGAGTTTTAGCCAAAATAGCGTCATAAGGTCCACATAAGTCACGAGTTTTAACTTCATTTCTCCCCATTCTGAATCTTCACTTGTTTTCGATGTGAGAAGCAAATCAGATACTAAGAGAGAGAGAGAGAGTGCGTTCTGTCGAGACTCAAGAGAGAAAAGAACAGGGTGCTATTGACCGAGAGAAGAACAAAGTGAGACAGAGATGGTGGCTAAACTGAGATTGATAGTGACATTATACATGAGGCTTTGTGCATGATGGTTGAGTTCATGAGAGTAGTGAGATGGGTCTCATTAGGCCAAGAAAACATAGGAGATAGATCGGATCTGTGGGTTGAGATATGCTCTGTGCGTGGTGGTGGAGTTTGAGAAGGAGGAAAATGCAACAGATCTAGGTGTCCTTCCTCATGATTGGTCTCAGTTGGGTTGTGTGGTTCATGGCTAGATTTCAATGGTAGGGAGTCCCTAGTCGGCGCTGTCTATGCGTAAAGATGGTCTTGGTAGTGCTAAGTGGTGCTTGAGGGTGAAGGAGGTCTAATTAGGGCTGGCCAACGCTTCTCAAAACTTCTCCTTCAAGTCTAACTGGTGGTGCTAAGTAAGAAATGTCATAATCTTTGTTTGGATGCTGGAAAAGTGCAAGTGGGTAAGAAAATAGGAGAAAAGACCTAACTCCGCTCCAATACCAATGAAGTGAAGCGTAACCTTAGTTATCTCCCTCTTGGAGTAGGAGTCGAATTTGTTTTTGAGCTTTGACTCTTATTAGAGTCGGGGGTCGGAGTTGAAGAAACCAACTCCGTCTGAGTCAGAGTCGGAGCCCACCCCTATTGGCAACCACCCTAAAGTCTGCCCAATATAAGGCACATCTAAAGTGGCCAACTACCTTTAGGTGGTACAAGCAACTCCAATCTAATAAGTGGTCCATACTCCATCCGTTTTGAATTATAAATGTTAAAGGAACTAAATGCTACTAACTTTAAAACAATTTTCCTAGCGGTAAATATAAAATATTTCATCAACATAGCCGTAAAACAAAAAATAATTTATCAAAAGAAAACATCCCAAACAAGGTTTTCAATAGCACTTATAGTCTAAAACCATCTATGGGGACTGATGATGTGTACTGATTGTGCATTTCGTATGTTTTTTAATATTAAAAAAAACACACAGAATGCACAATTGGTGCACATCATGTGGGGCTGGGTGACTAAGATTAAGTTCCTATATCCTACTGATGAGAACATCTGAGCTATGTTGAGAAAGCAGCTAAAAGGTAAATTACCCTTACCTTATTCAGTAAATAATGGCTTGCTATTTTACAAAAACAAGGTGTACATCCTTGTTCATCGACCCCTATCAACAAGTTGCTGGATCTGGTACATAGTAGCACCATGGGAGGACATATGGGCTTTGATAAAACAATGCACAGATTAAAAAAGGATTTCTACTAACCAGGGCAGAAGTCAGACGTGAAAACTTTTATAAAGGGCTATGATATTTGTCAAACTGTGAAGGTGGATAACACTCTTCCTAGTGGTCTCCTCCAACCTCTACCTATACTCTTTAAACCTTGGATTGGCATAACCGTAGACTTTGTTGATGGGCTGCCCACTTCAGAAGGGTTTAATGCACTTTGGGTGGTAGTTGACAGGTTCACTAAATATGCCCACTTTATACCACTCTCTCACCCCTACAATGCTAAAGTGGTGGCCCCCTAACTCTTCTTGAAGCACATCTTCAAGTTACATGGCCTACCCAATTCAATCACCTCCGACAGGGACCCCACTTTCACTAGCAGATTTAGGAAGGAGCTATTTTTGTTGCAAGGTGTACATTTGGCATTTAGCACTGCTTACCATTCTCAAATGGATGGTCAAACAGAAGTAGTCAACAAGTGGGTGGATAATTATCTTAGAAGCTATGTGGGTGACAGAACAAAGGAATGGTCACAATGGATTGCCCTAGCTGAATGGTGTTACAATTCTAGTTTGCATGCATCAACTAAAGCCACGCCCTTTGAGGCCTTATAGGGTTATAAACCCCCTCGACTACTAAGCTACACCATAGGCATAGCAAGAGTGGAAGAAGTAGAGGTTACCTTGCAGAACCGCAAAAAACTGTGGCTCCTGTTGAAACAAAACTTGGTTAAAGCTAAAGAGTGAATGAAAAAATATGCTGACTAGGGAAGGAAGGAGCAAAACTACTAGGAAGGGGACTGGGTCTACTTAAAACTTCAGCCATCTTGGCAATCCTCCCTGTGCCACCGCCAAAGCCTCAAACTTTCTTCTCGCTTTTATGGACCATTTCAAGTGATCCAAAAGATAGGAGAGGTGGCCTATCACCTGTGACTTCCTGAGTCTACACAGATCCATGTTGTTTTTCATGTATCCCAGTTAAAATAGAAACTTGGTCATTATATCAATCTCATTATCACACTACCACCGGTACAAACGAGGTGTTCTTAAACTAGAGCAAAAGAGGTACTTACCAGAAGAATGAAAAAGGTAAAGAGTAGGCCTTTAGTTGAGCTCTTAATTCGATTGTAGGGCAGCCACCAGAGGATGTGTTGTGGGAGCCGTACCATAAGCTCTGTGCCGAATATCCTCACCTTGTGGGTAAGGTGTTGTGATGGGGGAGGAAATTGTAATACACCGACTGAAAGGAGACATATCTGGGAAGATGAAGGATGTTGGCTAACTGTGGGAACCCTAGATTAGAAGACTATAGTGGGGCTTTGCATGTAATGGGCTCAATATGTAATGGGCTCGATGCGAAGTGGACTATGAAGATATAAGTGCAACCTGGTTCGTAATGCAATAGTGGGTTGTGTGGCCCAACGTGTCTTCTATTAGTTTCGTTATTGTAAACGTAATAGCTTAGTTTTTGGAGCCCATAGACTTAAGGGTAAATGGTGTGTTGTCGTAGGCAATTAAAAATAAAACCTATACTCCTAAAATATACATGTAGTAGTGCGAGTAAGGATCATTCCCATGTAGAGTCTAGCCTTGTTTTATGCTATGTGAACAAGGATGGGGGGTTTAAGTATAACGCAAACAATTTCAAGAAAAATAACTGAGGAACAATTTAAATTAAATTATTGAAATCAATCAAAAGAACAAACATTAGTCTAAGTCAACATCGACATCAAAATTTTACAACTGATAATCGATGCAAGTATATATTAATTCATACTTTGAATATTCATCGTTGGAATTATTTTCCTATCTTTTCTTAGTCACAGTTAATTAGAAAACAAGTGATCTAATTAACTTTAACTACTAAACAACCCAAGACAAGCGCTAAAGGTTTAATCTAGTAGAAACCTTAAGAATTAGAGAGATCGATGAAGCTAAACAACACAAGCACAAGCAGTTGCATTTAATTTAGTCGAGCGTTCTTCTTAAGATTTAATAATTTCTAATGCAACAAATCATTAAATTTTAATTGCTTCACAAATTAGAGGGATCAAAGAATTACGGATTTGATATCTAATCTAGCAGTAGATTGCAACGAATAATAAACTAGTAGGCCTCCTAGTAATTAAACGAGACGATCATGAAAATAGGCATAGAAGAACATCCGATACTCAAAGCATAAATTGAACACTAAAAAAAAAAATTAGATCCCACAGTTTTATTGATTCCAAAGCTTCCGTTTCCTTCGATCAATTATGAAAATTTAGCCACACATGGCCATGATGAAAACTCAAAAGAAAAATAGGAAAAGAGGATAGAGAGATGCCCTAGTCTGATATTTTCCCCTCTTTTACACGTCCATGCCCCTTATTAGAATCCTTAAATCTCCTAAAATATTCTAAACATTATCCTCAAATAAACATATCCAAATTTGACTAATTAAGGAAAATATTAAAAAAAAAAATAAAGTCTTAATATAACTAGGAAAGTGGTGTTTTCTAGTTGTAACTTTCGTGCACCAGATCTCAAAAATGTCCGCAATTAAATCGCATATTTGAATTGCATGATAAGGAACATTTTGGAACGTCAGCAGTGCAGGTGGGTCAACTTCAAGCCCGCTTTCGACCTTGATGCAGCCAGTATCTCTCAAAACTCAAAACATGAAAGTTGTAGAGATTTTTTTTGGTGTTCCATAACATTTTAAATCATCTCAATCAAAGTTCGGAACCATATTATCATATTATAAGTATGTGTGGTGCGAGATGAAGGGAACCATTTGGAATATTTGCTATATTGTTCTTTAAAATTTTGGACGAGGTCCCCTCGAAGAGAGCTGTTCTTCATAATCAATATACAATGCCATTTCATCTCCTTATTTTCCATTACATTCCATTACCTAGTTGCTACAACTAGCTATAGTAATGGAGTCTCACCACCCCAAGGTTCCCATCTCATGATCAACAAATAATTTATTCAAATAATCAAAGTATCCATTCCTTTACAACCCGACGCCTTAAATAAAATTGCTAACAAGTTTATCCTAGAATAATAAACAGAGTATGAATAAAATTCCTTAATGAACTAAATTTCTAAAATTAATGGATCAACATCCTTATTAATAATCACTAATGGATTAAAATCCTTATTTCCTTGTTGATAACTATGACCTAATAAGATAACTACGACTTAACAAACTCCCCTAGTGCTAGACTCCCCCTGGTGTTGGACTCCATCAATTTTTCTCTGCCTTGAAAGAATCCAACTCTGACACATTTTGAGACTGATAGAGCTCTAAGATATCTAGGTTGAGACTCTCTACTTCTTCAATGTGAAGCCAATAGTAGTCTGACAATGGTCTGTCCTTCCATTTAATGAGAAATGTTTGGTACCCAACACGCTGAGTTGACACAACTTGGTCATCTAAAATGGCTTCAATATCTTCACATGGTTTATGGGTCTTTGGAAAATCAGCTATTGTGATGCTCCCATGAAAAGAAAGATCATGCCTGTGATAGGCTGTAAGATCCTCAACATTAAAAATGAGATTGAACCTCTGGTGAAAGCTCCAAGAGATAAGCATTGGAGCCCAAACATTGTAACACCTTAAATGGTCATGCTTTCCATGAGTGCAATTTCGTAAGTGCACCTCATGGGAACCTCTCGAGTCTAATGTGAATGAACACAAAATCTCCAGGTTGAAACTCAACATGTTGACGTGAGATATCTTCATATTGCTTGTACCGTTCATTGCTACTTGTAATTCGACGACGTACTTCCTTATGGACCTCCTGCAGGTGATGGTAAAAATCTTCACCTCTCTCATTGACGCACGGTGGTAAGGGCAAAGAAACCAAGTCGAGAGGTGTCCTTGGTTGAAGGCCAGTAACTACTTTAAATGGGGAACAACTTGTACTGCAGTTAACTGAGTTGTTGTATGCAAGTTTGGCATGGGGTAGGAGGAGATCCCAGGTAGTGCAATGGTCAGTAACAAGGTAGTGTAATGAATTGCCCAAGCTACGATTGACAGCTTCGATTTGTTCGTCCGTTTGAGGATGAAATGCACTCGAGAATTGTAATTTGGTTATGATTTTGGCCCACAATGTTTTCTAGAAATAGCTAACAAATTTGATGTCACGATCAGGTATGATTGTTTGGCAAGCCATGGAGGTGCACCACTTTGTTGAAAAAAGGGAGGCCACTCAAGAAGTATCATGCGTTCGGCAACAAGGGAGGAAGTGAGCCATTTTTAAGAAACTGTCAACCACCAAAAATATTAAATCATGCCCCGATTGTTTGCGAAAGTCCAAGCATGAATTCCATGCCAATATTTTTTCCCATGGTTTCTCTGGTATCGGCATGGGTGTGTAAAGTCCAGTGTTATACTTTTGCCCCTTGGAAAGTTGACACACACGACAACGTCGAATAATTTTGTGTACGTCTCTTTGAGGCCAGGCTAGAAAAACTTATATTCAACAAGGTGGATGATCTTGTCGCGGCCAAAATGCCAGGAATCCTTCTGCGTGTAGCTCCCTGATCACAAAATCCCTTATACTGGTATCGGGCAATCACAACCTATTTTGGAAAACTTGAAATTCCTCTGTGGGTGTGTACTTATGGTGACCCGTAGTGCCCCCTGATGAGAGGGCTTCATAGATGGAGCTTAATGCTTCACCTGATTTGTAATCTCCTTTGATTGAGTTGAACCCAGTGGTGGTGATTGCCATTGTGGAGAGTAAGGAAGCTTTGTGACTAAGGGCGTCGGCAACTTTGTTTTCGGCACCAGCTTTATGCTTGAGAACAAATGAGAATTGTTGCAAGTAGTCAACCCAGCATGCGTGCTTGGCACTCAGATGTTTTTGTGAATGTAAATGGCGGAGAGAGTCATGATTTGTATAGAGAACAAATTCCTGGTGAATGAGGTAGTGTCTCCAATGGCACAAAGATTGAACAATCGTGTGACGCCCTAACCTCTGCTTGGGATGGAATGAAGTCTTAGAGTGTTGAGACATATAACACAAGGTTACATACCACCGTTCATGACAGTTAATATGCAATGCATGTTACAAATGCATCTAGCAGTATGTAATAACCGCAGCATAATAAGGGTGACTAAATAACACTTATGCCATAATAAAATAAAACATCCCAATTTCATTCATAACCATCATTAGTTCAAATCATAAGGTAGCATAATCTTATTACAATTATTTTTGCTAAGAAGTCTCCATAGCTAAATTAGTCATTTCATGTGTTCTAAAGTACAAAGAGTTAGGGCTATAAACATCAAGATGAGGTCCAATCTTTTGTCGAGGTCTGACTCCTCTTCAATTAATCGGATCCACTAGTCCATCTGGCCAATTTTCATCAAGTCCTGACACAACTTCTATCATTCCGAGTGGAATGATAGTGGGTCCACAACAGCTGAGATTTACTTGAAATCTCAGTAAGTTAGACAACCAACGTGCACAAAGATAAATTATGCATGATGAATGATAAATATGTAATGAATACAATGCAGAAAAAAAATCTATTATGTCTCCCATCCAGATTCCTCAACATTTTCAGAAAACTTAGATGCCCATTTTCTTACAGAGAACATTTTTCACTTCAACCTAATTTCATCATTCTTAGCAATTCACATTTTATTATAACATTAACATCATAATGTGTGGTATCGCCGCAAATCTCCATATGCATTGTGAGTACCTGCGTGACCGGAGAAAAACTCATGTTGAAACTACAATATTTGCAGACTTATTCTCAATGCATTGATAGCATAACATAACATCATGATAACATCATAACATGTACACCCACCAATTTTAGGTGTCATAACATTTTGACTTCACTCTAGTATTCTTTAAAAAAGAACCTATTCGAAGTCTGTTGACTGTTTTTCGTCAACTTAGGAGTTACCATTCCATTTTTACTCACTCTAGAGTGGATAAAAGAGTTTCACTAGAATAATTCCCCATCCTAGCCTTTGGGATCGTGACAAAAATTATTTTGATACCATGTTTGACAAATGAAGTTCATGACATGTGCATATGTAGCAAACTTTCATGTGAAAATGACATTTATATGCAATATGCAAAAATGGTGAAAATGTCATATGTCATGTAGGCAAGTAGTCATGTACTCATTGTATCATATAAATGATGTTTCATACTCAAAATGAAAATTATAACATGAATATGACATTTATCAATAAATCATAAAGAGAAAATATATCTGCAACCATCGCGTAATCGCTTTGAAAAAAGTGAATAAAACATGAGACCTATATGAAAAAATATTAATTTTTTAATAGTGGACCACACTCTTTTTCAGAGTGATTATGCGGCATTTACGTACTTCACGGTTGTATGTAGAATTACTTTATCATAAATAACTTATCAAGGTGTAAATTAGAAGCCAACTTATAAACTGTCTAAGTTTGGAGAAATGTAGCAGCTGTAATCAAAGTTATACTAAGTTAGGATTTGAAATACTATGGAAGATGTTCATAATCAATAGATTTCAAAAATGAGTATTTACAAAAATACCCCTAAACTTTTCAAAAATTGCCATTAAAGTCCTAATTTTTCACTATTTGCAAATGAACTCCAAATTTAACCAAAGTTTATAAACTGGATATTTTTCATATTCTAAAACCATCTATGCTCTTAGAATTCCAAAACTCAAATAGGATCTAGTCCAGATACACTAAACCTATGGCATGCCAATAGTTAATGCCCAAGTGTAATTTCAACTATTGATCCCTATGAATACATGCATATTCAATTTTATTTAATTACAAATACTCACTCTAATACTTAAAGACGTGTTGAAAGCTTAATCTTGGGTGAACAAGTTCATCCTAACACTTAATCATGACTAAAAACCTTAATCTCTATTAAACTAGTCCTTAAGCATGCATGATATCTCTTAATCTTTTTCATCAATAAAAGTTTCAAAATTTAAAATTAGGCTTCGTTTGGATCCTCAACCCAACTCAATTTATCTCAACTCATCATTACAATTTTTTTAAATTTCAATACAAAATATAATAAACAATTCAACTTTTTCAAATCTCAAAATAATAATAATATTAAAAAAGAATATTCTAACAATATTTTATCATCTCAACTCACCTCAGTTTAACATCCAAACATAGCCTAAATCATGCATTTACCTTGTTATCCCAATCATAAGGTTTTTTAAATGCTCATATTTCAAACCCAGGTAAATCAAAACTTCATAAGTTAAGCATGAATTAATCAAACCATACATGCATTGATGATTAACACAAGATATAATTAAAACCTATTCTAATCTCAAAATAAAACCTTCAATGATCATTCTAAGATATTAATACATTATATCAAAATTTACTAAGTCATGCCATAGGTAAAATTCTCACTTAAAACAATTTAAAAACTTAATCCATCCTTAATGAATTCGGTTTTGATCTAAGCATGGTAACCTTTTCAAAACTTATCCAAACATCACTTCAACACTTAAAAGCAACACATAATATGCAAACTAAGATCTAGGAAAATAAAACTTACAATTCTCGTGGCCCTCTAAAGCTCCCAACACAAGAACTCTCAAGCACTTCCCAAGAACACTCAAAAGCACTCGGCTTCCACTCACTTGCAGTCTAAAGGGAGAAAAGCTCTCAAGAACCCAAGAGGAGCTTGAAGAAGAGGTGTGTGGAGGAAATTGGGGGTGGAGGGGGTTTTTATAGTGCTAGAGGGGAGAGGAAACGCTGGCCATGGTTCACGGTGATTGGGTGAAGTGGGCAGTGGGTAATGAGTGCCACCAAGCCGGTTGTGTGTGTCATCCTTGTGTAGTGAATAGTACCCTAGAAACCACCATGATCTCATCAAATCAGGTACTACAAGGAGGCTAGAGAGTGCAGCACTGCTGTGGTGCAGAAATGAATAAAAGAAAGAAAATGAAACCAAGGCATGATGCCATGCCATGATGCACTGGGTAGGTGTTTTAAAACAATAATTGGGTAGCTTTTACTATTACCTTATCTCATCATCTTTGATTTATTTTGCACGTAAAAAGTCTACAGTTTGATGGCTTTTTAGGTGAAGGAGTGATACTTGATTGTCTGCCAAGTGATTATACGTGAGCAACTCAAAGAAGAGGCTGAAATGGAGGTGGTTGCCGAGTGGTGTTTTGTATAAAAAGCCAATCAGTTTTGGCTCTATTTGGGGTGGCTTGGAGTCAAGGTTCACTATGATGACTGGAGGGGCTCTTGAGGATTGGAGGAGAAGGGAGGTGAGGTGAGGTGAGGTGTGGTGGTGACTCAGCCATGAGCTGAAGTGCAACCAAAACACAAGTCATTCAGTTTCCAAACTAATGTTTGGGTGCATATGGTTTGGTTTTTGGAAACAATTTCGACCACCACTAGGTCTACCTTTAGAAGGGTATTTTAAGGTGCTAAAATACAATAATTCCCTTGAGAAGGAGGCACAAAATGTTTGGGCTAGGGGTTGTTTAGTCAGTTGCACACATAAGTGTCGATTGGTGTGGATTTAGGGTTTTGACATGTCATTACTCTTAATTACATGTGTGGAGATTTTTTTAAGGTTCTAATATGATCTAAAAATGATGAAATGGAATAATGAAACAAGAAAATTTCAGATCAAAGAGGTGAGAAATAATTTGAAAGAAAATTAAGCTTAAAACATTGTTTAAAGATCACTAATCATGTGTAAGTTGATCAATACTCTTAACCCAAGTTCAAAGCTTAATTTTGGGTCCAATGAATTCCTTAGGGCCATGGGGCACAATGTGGGCTTGATAAAACAATGGTATGGTGTATGTGGGCTTCAATTAGAAGTGTGAAGATGCAAAACAAGGCTTTGGGCCCTGTTGGGCTTAAAAAGGCCATGAAAGTGAGTTGCATGATTCATGGGCTTTAGGTGTGGTTTGATGGGAGGCTTTGGGTCGATATTTTTAAGAGGTCATGACAGGCCTCAAGATTCTCAACAAAAGGGCTTGAAAGGCTTGCCTTAACCTAAATGGGTTTTGGGTCAAAGCTAACACCAAGTTTGGCCCAAAAGGCTTTATGCCTTCCCACACTTGGGCCAAGTCTTTCTAAGGCTAACCCACTATGACTTAAACTCTTATAAGGCTTCTAAGTCTTAGCCCATAACATTCTAAAGGTTTAAGGGCCTTAAGTGGAGCACTAATGGGCTTGCTTACTAAACCGCTCAAGCTTAACTGCTAACGACAGTAAGTGTCATAATTTAATGGGTCAAATAAACTTAACTAACTCCCAAAGAGAGAAAATATGTAATAATAATAATTCCCATTTAAATATATATATATATATATATATATATATATATAATAAGCCTGTGATAACTGAGACTTTGCCAAGTCTTCATTATTTTTACGTTATTAGACTATGTACGGTTATTGGGCCATGCAAGATGGTAGAGGATACTTAGGAAACTTTAGACCTAATGCATTAGGCATCTAAGCCCACAAGAGAGGCCCACAAGGCCCATAGATTTTGGCCATCACATAGGTTTAGGGTTTTGGAAACCCTAGTGGACCTTAGGACACATGCCCAACTCATCCCATAGTGCCACATGTCATTCCACTTGTAACATCCCAGATTTTAGTGTATTTTTAATGAAGGATATATTTAATTTATTTTGTGATTAATTATCTTGTTTTAAAATTTTGGAAGTTTTTAAATATTATTTCATGATATTTTATGTTGTGAAAATTATTTTTATGTGCTTTCTAGATTTTATTTACTGTTTTGGCTTTTAAAATGATCTTTAATTTAAATTGATTTATTTTTTGGGTTTTAAATTTTTATTGTTGTATTTACATTATTTCACTGTGTTTGGATTATTTTATTTAGTTTTCGGTTTTAAAATCATCTTCGTTGGATTTTTCCGGGACCCAGGTTGAAAGACTGGATCTTCCTTTTTTCCCTCTTCTTTTTCTTTTTCTTCCTTTTTCTTCTTTCTTTTTTTTCTTTTTCCCCTGCTTCTTCCCCACGTGCCCGACCCTTCTCTCTCGCGTGAAATGGCCTAACCACCACAGCTCCGCCTCCGGCCCGCCGTGCACGACACCGTCGGCATCATCAGCTCCCCCGTGCGCCGGCGACCTCCCCTATAAATTCTCAGACCACCTTGTGCCGCCATTAGCCGCCACTAGCCGCTTGAACCCGCGGTGGTTTTCTCTCCATTCCGCCGCCGTCCGGCCACCTTCGGCCACCATTTCTTCACCACTTCATCACCGGCCCATTGCCAAGCTTTTCCACCCAAACCCGGCCCCGATCCATCGCCGGAGCTGGTCATACGAACTCAAAATCCGATTTGAGTTTTTCGGCCTAAAACCGCCCATTTCCGCCACCATCCACGGCCAAAAGCCACCACCATTAGATTCCCCACCTTCCATAGGCCCTACCCTATCAATTCCAAGTCTTCGTTTGAACCCGTGTGAAATTCAAAATTCACTGTGAATTTCGGTCACAGTGTTTTTGCACTGTGACAGTTGCTATTTTGGTGCTTCTGGTTCCTCCGTGATCCTCCATAAATTATTTTAAAGCACTGTAAGTATTTCTCCAAAAGACGTTTAAGATTTAAATATATTTTTGCAATGACCTGTTTTATAAACTGTAAATTGGTATCAGTTTAGACTGTTGGTTATTTGGAAATTACTGTGAAATGTTGGTTGTTGGTAATTGGTCATTTTCATGGCATTTTGCACGCATGCGTGGGTGTGTAATTTTGAAAAGGCTTTTCGGGTGTGTGCGTATCACCCCCAAGCCGAGATGGGTTATTATCTCGGTGGAGCTCCTCTGGGCACTCGGGAGCGGAATATACTGAGTGTCGTCCCCTGGAGCTATTGCTCGGGACTTGGACGGGATGGTAGCGCTCTTGATCCGACTCCGTGATCTCTTGGGCTGGCGGAGATCAGATGATGCTTGGCTATGTACGCGGTGGGCGCAGAACTGGGCATCGCTCATGTTTATTACTCGCACGACCGTTACCCGTGGAGTGAATAAAGAAGCCAGGGTATGTGGATGGTCCCTAGGGGAGGCCATAATACATACGGATTAAAATTAGAATTAATGTATTTATTCCTGTATTTTTAAATTGTGCCAAATGGTGATTTTGGCATGCGTGGAAAACTGTGATTTTCGAGAAATTGTGTTTTTTCTCGGGTTTGGTGTTTTGGTCATCATGTGCATGCATAGTGGCTGTTGTATTTATATATTTTTTATCTTGGAGTATTTTTGGGTTTTACTTACCTGTGGTACCATTTATTGGTACTGCAGATTTTGATGCAGGTTTTGAGGAGGTTGAGCCCGAGGATGCGGCTCCGCCTGAGGATTAGGGACATTTGGCTATATTTTATTTGGTATTTGTATTTTATTTGATGTCGTTTTATGAACAACAAAATTGTATTATGTTGCCTTGTGGATTTCAATACTATTTTTGTATTGTATTAAATTCTGGTACTTAGTTATCTGACTTAACCTTCCCGCTGCATTTTATTTGTTGTACACGTGTTGCATTTCACACACTCGACACGTGTCGTTAGGGTGCGTGACCGTGTTGTCATCATTCCGGGTGTCTCGATTTTCGTGCTTGTCCGTACATGGAAGTCGTGGGTGCCACACCACTTGTGTCTTACACTAGGTGCAATGAACTTAGACGTGATATGGGAAAAAGGGAGTGAGAGACTTTAGGGTTTCGGTAAACCAATAGCTCCACACACTTATCAAGAATTACTCACCTACCTTTTGCCACTTGTCACTCATGCAGATGGATTTTTCTTGGAGGAAACCACCTGACTTGACACTTGTCACCAATGTAGAAGGCTTCTAAAGGAAGGAAAATGATGAGCCACATGGGGAAGGCCAAGGATCACTCGGCCAATGCACCCCTTACCAAACCACTCATGTTTGCATGCCACTTTTCAAGACCGTGTAAGTTCCAAGAAGATCGCATAGGGAAGTGGTGCCTAAGAGAGTTCATAGGGCTAAGGAAGGACCCATTAAGGAGATAAGGTTTCAGTTTCAAGAGGGTGTCACACCTATCAAAGTGTTTCAACTATTTTTTGCCAAGTGTCACTCATGCATGACTGTCTAGAAGATTGAAATGACTGGAAAGTGGAAGAGTTGCATGGGGTGGGGTGAAATCCTAGTCCTTAGGTTTTGGCCAACACACACACACACACTCCCTCACACATGCCACTTGTCACTCTCTTGGAAACCCTAGAGGGAGAATCATGGGAGAGGAAAGCTTGCTTGGGAAATAGCACACACACGCCTCTTGAGGATCCTAGAAGAATCCTGATGGGAAATGGAGGCAAGAGGAAGAGAGAGGGTCAGCTAGGGCAAGGAGCCTTGTACACGCCACTTAACCACCTAGGGAATCAACCACACACCACCCTAGATCTAGGAAGAAGAAAGGATTAAATTGAGAAGAGGAAGGGATTTCCGGCCAACACACCCACCCATACACCTCACTTGCCAAATGGCAAGCATTCATATGTGTAGTTGCCCAAGGATGATTTAGAAATTGAGTTTTTGACCATTTTTTCCATCAAGTACAATGAACCTAGACGCATGGAGGAGGGTATATGTGGAAATTAGGGTTTCGGATGGGAGAGCTTCATGCCACCTGTCCAAAGGACTTTTGGTTTCCCCACACAACTCCATCATGAGGAAGATGAAGAGACTATTTGATCAAGGTGCCAAGTGGTGCCCATGCATAATGACTTTTGGCTTTTCGAAGAAGGAGGAGGTGCCTATAAGAAGGGAGAGGTCAAAAGTGAAGAGTCCTTTTGTCACTTTCAGATTTTCTCTCTTGCGTCGCACGACTACACCATCCTCACACAAGTCTCTTACTTTCCACTATTTTCTCTCCACCCAAACACCACACACCCACCTACCTTCTTCCTCCAACCACCATTTCAAGCACACCAAGGAGTATCAATGCCATTCAAGGGGGAAGAGAACATGATGTAAGGACCATTCACTTGTCACTTACACCAATACACATGGCCAAAGAGGAACAAGAATGTGATTTTGGATTCGTAGATTCTTTCACATATACACGTGCATACGCACGCACCCTCGGGAAGGCTAGGGTTTCTCCTTAAGAGGGGGGAAAGAGGTGTAAACCACCATTTGCATTATGCAAGCGAATATGAGACTTTGGAAAGGAAGAAGAGCCATGACCACCATTCTTAGTTAAGCTTGGGTTTCTATCTTCTTGAAGCTTCAGATTTGAGAGTGAAGTTTGAATGCTAAGGAGCTCTTCTTACCTTGGAATGGATTTCATGAGCCACATACATGACACACACTCACAAATGAGATTAGGGTTTTCGTATGTCCATGTCTAATGATTTTCAATATGCATTTTCAGCTTGCTATTTGTAATCGTTGGATTTTCGTTAGTAGACATTCAACCTACTCTTGGATAATATGTGTATATGACGTGTGAACTTGCATTTGTTTGATATTTGATTGGATGAAATCTCTTATCATGTTATATTCTCGGTTTTACTTAAATATGTGTTGCCGTATTGATCATTGGTTGAATAAAATCTCTTGTAATACCATGCCTTGCATTGGAATCTATATGATTATGTTGCCATCTTGCTTGATGATGTTATACCAAACATGTTAGATGTTATAAGTCCATGTTACTTTTGTAAAATCATGCTTCCAAGTACTATATGTGTCGCCAAGCATAGTGATGATGTTGTGAATCTATTTTACCGTTTGTTAAGTGTTGAATGTCATCCTTCATATGTATAAATCAAGTATTCACATGTTCTAATATTTTCAAGCAATAACGAGGGTTGTATATGTTCAAATTGTGAGGTATCCAACCATATGTTATAAGAAATGAATAAGGCAATGAGCTCCAAGATATGATATGTGAATGACCAAGAGCTCGAGCTCAAATGATATGTTATATGTTTAAGAACCAAAGATGAAAAGATGGAAAAGATGTTTCCTTGAAAAGGTTAAATGGTCTGTTACATGTTATTTTGAGAAAGTCAATGTTGCATAAATTAAGTTTTATGTTGAAGTACATGTCCACGCATTCATTATGGTTTGCCCTTATATGCTTTTGTTATCTATTGTATGTTGCATGTTTACTTATTGAGATTTCTCAAAATTTTAATGTAGTAGTTTCCACTACCATTCCCCACCTGGAATGGTAGAAGCTATGACAGGTACCCAAGACCATGGGCACCATTAATGACCTGATTGAAAATGAATTTAACTTAGGGGCCCACTATGACTTTACTGCTTCCCTTTTGAAAGTCACGATGCAGCACCTTAAAGACGTTCTAGAAGCACTTAATAAGGACTGGGACGAAACTAAGAACGCCCCTACGATCAAGGACCATTTGGACCTTGTAACCAAATATTTAAGTCAAGCAAGAGATTCCTTGGAAGATGCTAAGAGAGTTGCTATGAGTTTGGGATTTATGGATCGCGAGCCCATACGGACCAAGGGATTATTCTTGACCCTCACCAAAGATGGGGGGCTTAGATCTAGCGCAATAGTTATAATTGGAGGTTTAGAAACTATTTTTTCATGGTCCCTTGTTTTGGAGACTTTTGAAAATGATATCTATTTTGGAAGTACTTTAATAAATTTTAAAACTTTGGGATGCTTACACTTCGGTACCATTTTTTTACATTACCACCAGTCTTATGTAGTTAAGAAAAATTTTTCCACTGTGATTTATTGCTTACTACTAGATCATTAGGTGCATTACATCACAACTAGTATGCACGAGGGTATGTAGCCTTAAGTTACATCTCTCGATACTTCAATCATTGTTTCATCCCAAGCGGGGGCTGAGGGCTTCACAAAGCCCAAAATATAATATAGTATTATAAGCTTATTCTAAGGGAGATTAAGGGTTAATCCTAATGGGTAATTAGGCAAGGTGTTACCAATGGCATAGAACTCAAGGTCGTAGTGGAATAACGAGGCCGAGCTTCCTTAGGCTTTTCGCTAAAAAAAGCAATGGGTTGGCCTTGCTAACCAAGTATTTTCTATATTTTAAAACCATCTATGCCCTTAAACTTCCAAAAATCAAATAGGAACTAGTCCAAATACACTCAACTCATGGCATGCACTCTAGTTGATGCCTAAGTGTAATTTCAAATATTGATCCCTATGAATGCATGCATATTAAATTTTCTTTAATTTTCAATAATCACTATAATCCTTAAAGACATGTTAAAAGCTTAATCTTGGATGAACAAGTTCATCCCAACACTTAATCATGGCTAAAAACCTTAATCTCTATTAAACTAGTCCTTAAGCATACATGTGATGCCCCCATCCCCCACTTGGAATTGGGCGGTGACTGAAGTGTCGGGACATGTAACTCAAGGCTACATACCTCTCATACATGACAATTAAGATGTAATGCACCTATAATCTAGCAGTATGCAGTAATTTACACCAGATAATTCTTTTAACCACTTAAGGACGGTGGCAATAAATAAACATGGTACTGAATGTAAAATCCCAAAAGTTTGAAACCTTTCCATAATTTTACTTTTTTAGAATATATAATTGTTTTAAAAATCATTTCCCCAAAACAAAGGGACCATCAAAACACTGTTTTACAAAAACCATAACTCATTGTCTTTTCACCAAAAGGTCTTAGGTTCCCACTTTCCTCATCACCGTGCCCCCATCTGGAGTCAAACACCAATAGATCCCTTGAGACTTCAGAGGTTCAGGTGCCAGTAGATCTAATTCATTTGCATCAAAGGCCCTCTTGAGAAAAGTCGACAATCGGTCCATGTTCCACCAAAATTTCAAATTCTTTGATGGGTTGGTGATAGTAGCATCAATATCAGTATCACTAATGCTAACTCGTATTTTGCTCATAAGCAAGGCTATGTACTTTAAAGCATCTGTAGTATGCTCGTCCTCTATCATTGAGCCATCTAAATTCATGATTCTGTGGGGTCTGGAACACTTGTCATAACTTCTACCATTCCAGGTGTGGAATGGAATGGTAGTGGAAACTACCATGGTCAGATTTCAAGAAATCTCAGCAAGTAAACAGTCAACATGCAAAAAATTATCATAAGCATATAAAAGTAAACCACAAATAATAACAATCCATAATTAAATGCAAGGGCATGAACTTTGACACTAAACTTTGACTTTTCATAAAACATATTTTCATCTTTTAGATTTCTTAGCACTTGGTCATATCATTTGAGCTCAGGTACTTGTTCTTAATGTAGCACATCATGCCATTCTATCATTTCATAACATTTTCATAATGTGATCATAGCACATTGTAGCATATCATGGCATATCATAGCATATCATAACATAACATCACATGGAGCTCAAATGCCTTAATCATTTCATGATTCATATAAATGGATACCTCATGGCTCCCCTAAGCACCGTGTGTCCCTGCTAGTTACTGCATCAAGCAACGACCCACTTGATCGAGGTGACTAGGTCATAATATCAACTTATCCTTTTATGGCAGTTCGCTTACTTGGCCTTCACCGTACAACACCCACAAGCTTTAAGTGCAACCCCGCTCTAGTATCTTTTCCTTAAGGATCCATTCGGGATCCGCAAACTATATTTCATCGATCCTGGGGTCTCCACTCAACTTTAAACATTTTAGAGTGGACAGGGAGTTCCACAAGAGCATGTCCCCATCCTAGCACCTGGAGTCGTGACAAAACATACTTTTGACTCTTTTCTTTTGAAAAAATAGACTTACATGCATGTGACGTGAACATATGACATTACACTTTATCATAATCATGCAAATATGTACAATCCAAAACATATATGATCCAATTCACAATGTACATCTCACAATATGGCTTGAAAACATTAGAACATGCAATCATATGATGAATATATGTAAACATACTTGAATCACACGCAACCAAACCCAAAACAAATTCAGATTTCATTGATATGGCCTTGGCCGAAACATCCAAGTCCTCCAAACATGGATTCATATCATCAAAACACATATTCTCATGCTTTTACTCATTCATAGATCAAAACAAACACGCAGAACACATATACATGTCAAAACCGAAACCCTAATCTTGGCATTTTCGGAATACACTTCAACAAATCATCATTAAAACATGGCATATCATCTTCATATCAAAACTGAATATACAAACCACATTATAACAAGATTCAACCAATGAAAGACAACCAAAAGTTCACAAAATATATACAAGTGCTATCCAAAGTAAGTTGGAAGTTTACTTACAAAAATTTGAAGTATAAACTTAGTAAAATTTGAAAAATATATGCAAGACATATTAGAAAACAACTAAAGAAACCTTAATCTCGAAATAATAATGGTCGTGTGTATGCATCTAGGGTTTTTAAAAATGCTTTTCCATGAGAAACCCTAGAGTCCAAAACTCTTGAGGTTAAGAAACCCTAACCTTCTTCTAAGTGGTGGTCGTGGCCTTTAATCCCTCTACACTTTGTCTTCAAGATCTTAAAACAAAAGATATTTTTCAGGTCCTTCCTCTTCTTAAAGAAAAAACCCTAGTTTCTAAAGTGAGATTGTGTACACATATGAGAAAAACCCTAAATTCGAAACTTGGTGTTGTTTTCCTCTTGGTCATGTGTGTGTGTGTAAGAAATGATGAAATGGTTCTTACCTCCTCGTGCTCTTCCTCTAGTCGAATGGTGTAGGAGAAATAGTGGTGTTTGGTTGGTGAAAAAGTGGTGCAAAAGTGTAAGAACTTGGAGAGAAATGGTGAGTGCCTAAAATCCCTTGGAAGGGAAGTTGAAAACTTGAACAAAAAGACCTCCAAGACTTTCGGTCATGCCCTTTCATAGAGTCTTCCCTTCTTCTTGAAAAATCCAAGAGCCTTTGCATGGATGCCACTTGGCAAAAAGACTCTTCCCTTTCCCCCTTGTTGGGATTGCATGGGAAATCCAAAAGTTGCCTTGTGTGTGGGTGGCGTGTGGCCCTCAAGATCTAAAACCCTCTCTTGCCTCACCTTCTAATTTTTCCCTTCTCCACTTGTGTAGATACAATGCACTTGATGGCTCAAAGGTAAAAACAAAAACCTAATCTTTCTTGAAATCCTACTAGTGTGCATGGTTGCCATGTGGCAAAAGGGTGTGTGTGTCTTGCCCTTGCTGAAACCCTAGGTCACTTCTACTGTCTCTTTATCTTCCCAAGGTGACTTTGAGTCTCCCCCATGTGGTTGTCATTGCCCCCTCTCTCTCTTGCTCCTCCAAAAAGTTTCTTCTAGAAGATGTCTTTCTCTCTTTCCAAGCAAGATATTTCTTGGAATTCCAAGAGTCTCTTTTCAAGCTTGACAAGTGTCACTCTTACGAGAATGGGCCATGCTAGTGGGCGTGTAAGCCCTTGGCCGAAACTCTCCACCTCTTTCCCTGATTCTTCTACTCTTTCTTCTAGAATCTTTTTGCTTGTTGTAGAAGTGTGACTTCTTGCCTCCCTTCCCTAAATTTCTTTCTAGTAAAAATTGAATAGCCCTTTTTGTGCCATGTGGCACCTACACCCATTTTTATAAATCACATTTGGGCTTCCAAGACCTAAGTTCAACCTAGTTGGCCGAAATTCACATGGGCTTGTTGGGCTCTTTCCTTCACTTATCACTTCCTATTTTTTAGAACTCTTAGGTCCATAAATACAATATACTCTAAGGCTTTTCCTCCAACACTTAGAATCTTCCAAGGACAAAAATAATTCCCCAAATAAAAATTGAAACAAGGACTTGGCAAAGTTTGGGTTCTCACAATGCATGATATCTCTTAATTTTTTTCATCAATAAAAGTTCCAAAAAATGAAGTTAAATCAGGCATTTCCCTTATTATTCCAATTACAAGGTTTTCTAAATGCTCATATTTCATACCTAGGTAAATCAAAACTCCATAAGGTAAGCATGAATTAATCAAACCGTGCATGCATTGATGATCAACACAAGATATTATTAAAACCTATCATGGCATGCTTCTAATCTCAAAATCAAACCTTCAATGATGATTCTAAGACATTAATACATCAAATAAAAATATGCTAAGACATCTCATAGCTAAAATTCCCACTTAAAACAATTTTAAACACTTAATTCATCCTTAATGAACTCGGTTTTGTTCTAAGCAGGTAACCTTTACTAAACTCATCCAAAAATTATTTCAATACTTAAAAGCAACACATAATATGCAAACTAAGATCTAAGGAAATACAAATTACAATTTTCGTGGCCCTCTAAAGCTCCCAACACTAGAACTCTCAAGAACTTCCCAAGAACACTCAAAAGTACTCAGTTTCCACTCACTTGCACTCTAAGGGGAGAAGAGCTCTCAAGAACCCCATTGGAGCTTCAAGAAGAGGTGTGGAGGAAATGAGGGAGTGGAGGAGGTTCTTATGGTGGTTCATGGTGATTTGGTGAAGTGGGTGGTGGGTAATGAGTGCCACCAAGCCGGTTGTGTTTCATCATTGTGTAGTGAATAGTTCCCTAGAAACCACCATAATCTCATAAAGCCAGGTGCTACAAGGAGGCTAGGGGGTGCAGGGCTACCACGGTATAGAAAGGAATAAATAAATAAATAAATAAAACCAAGGAATGATGCCATGCCATGATGCATAGAGTAGAGGTTTTGAAAAAAAATGGGGGCACTTTTTACTATTACCTTATCTCATATTCTTGGATTTATTTGGTAGGTCAAAATTCTACAGTTTGCTGGCTTTTAGGTGAAGGAAGGATGCTTGGTTGGCTGCTAAGTGACCATACATGAGCAGCTCAAAGAAGAGGGTGAAATGGAGGTGATTGCCGAGTGGTGTTTTGATAAAAAGCCAATTGGTTTTGGCTCTAATTGGGGTGGCTTGGAGTCAGGGTTCACCATGATGTAATACCCTGCTCCTTCCTTCCTTCTGAAGTAAGCAATTATGTCTGATGCGATAACCTGTCCACTTCTCTCTAATGTCTAAGAGCCCCGTTATACATGCCAAATCCCGATGGTGTGTTTTAAAAGATACTATGTAATTTATAAAGTTAGCTTTGTGTTTTAAAGTTATGTGTATTTTAAATGGATGGTCCCCATTGTTATTTAACTAAGTAATATTTTAAATAACTCAATTATAATATCTTTGAAGAGCTCCAAAAATATTATAATTGTAGGGAATCATTTTATATAAATGATCCCATTTATTTAAAATATAACATGATGTAAATAATGATGGAATCTTTAATTAATGTAATGGTTTTATTCTCTTAAATATTTTAAGTAAGATTTCATCATTTTATAAATTGATTGAGCTGTATTATTACATATTTTACACAGTTAAAATCAATACTTTTTTTAATTATTTTACTATTTTATTATTGATTTTAGATGAAAAAATGATTGAGAGTCATAAATCCAAGTTGTGTTTTAAATTGATTAAAAGCATAATTTATGCTTAATTTTATAACTTGTGATTTAATTGGGCAATATTTATTCACTTGCATAACACACTTTTAATATTTTATTTTCCATCTTTTATCTAATTTTATTTTTTATTTTCTTTGTCTAGTTTTATTTATTTGATTACTTATTATTTAATTTACTTGTCTAAGTTTTATTTTTATCTATTTTTTTTTTAACTTTATTTTTAATTTTATTTTTTTTGTTTTTTTTACAGCTTGTCCTAAACGACATGTCTTTTTTCCTATACGGAAAAACTACATGTCGTTTAACCTGCGAATTGAAATCAGCCTACTCCTAAACGACATGTAGTTTAGTTCATAGACCAAAACTACATATCGTTTTGGTTCATCTTCAACCTCCAGCCATGCACACCACCACCGAAGCATCAAGCTTCCATCCATGCCGCGGCAGCCACCAACCGTAAAGCCCAGTAGCACAGCAGCAGCACCACCTCGCTGCCACCCTTCATCTATAGCCACATGCTGCACCTCCATGCTCCTCCGCACGCCGGCAGCACCATTGCACATTCACGAAAATTTCTGCAATGCATCACCATGTACCCTGAAGAACCACTGCCCATGCCGGTTGCCACAGCTACAAATGAAAGCACCTTCTTCGCACTAGCTCCATCACAGATCATCCCTAAGCACCTCTGCCCAACCAACTAAACCACCCATACACCGAAGCACCGCTACTCTATTTTTATTCCATAAAACAGAGCCAATCTCCACCATGCCTCCAACCACGCACATCCAACTGCCCCGTCGTGCCCATCCATCTCAAGCAACCACCCACGGTCTCAGACAAAGAGCACAGCAACACTGAAACCATGCATTGCACCATCACCATGAACGGACTGCAACGGAAGCAACCTCCTCTCTATCTTTCGGCTCCATCTCTCTCAGTTAGTAATGGAGGAAAGCAAAAATAAAAAAAATGAAAATAAAAAAATGAGAGAGAAAGGCAGAGAAGGGAGACACTCACGTGGACTGCTTTCTGTGGTGGGGAACAGAAGATCAAAAAGTAGTGGTGTTCGGTGTGAAATTGGAAATGCTGGGCATTATGTTCATTTAGACAAAAAGAAAGAAAAAAATTATATTTGGATGTTTAGTTTTCGGTCTGAATACACGGATGCAAGCCTTCGCGCAGATAAGTTTTTGTGAGTGGGAGACATAAGGAGCTGGAATTAGAAACGGGTGCTAGCAGCACTTATTTGTGGCTTTTGAAGCCTATAAAAGGGCTTGAAATGAATGAAGAAAAATCATCAGAGTTTGGGAGCTCATTCTTATTCCTCTTCGGCAGTTCATTTCTCTTTGTAGTGATTATTTGAGTTTATTTCATTTGAGAATTAATTTATTTTCTTTAAGCTTGTTTTGTAATATTTGGTGTTGTGTTTTATTTTAATTTTCTTATGGAGAATTTATCATTGAATTCCATGGTTCTTGTGATGAACATGGTTGGCTAAATTTTCATACTAAGGTTAAGAGGTGAAGTCTAATAATTTAAAGATTATTTTAGATCAACAAAAGAGTTTATTTTGTGAGTTTGATTAATTGAATGGTGTTATTATTAGAAACTTTGATTATCTATATATTTCTCTTGATTCATTGTGATTTTCGAATATAGTGAATGCTTGAAGAATCCCTGTGGTAATCAAATGGACTTTTGAATATTTCTACCATCAATTATTCAAACTTAATCTTTGTTGATTAGTTTTATTGGGCTTAATTGTTAAATCTTCCAGTTAGACGGAATCTTTATTCTAGTCTAACTGAGCTAAATTGATTGGAAACAATATTCTAAATTATTAGATGGATCCTCGAAACCTTAGTCATTCTCCATATTAATTTATTCTATTATTTCAGTTATATTTTTTTACTTTAAAATTCATCATCTCAATAATCTCCTTTCTTTTTTATTGCACGTTCCTTTTAATAATCTATTTTTATTTTATTCTCTTTATCACATTAGTCAATCCCTGTGATTCGATCCTGTAAGGTACTACAACACCTGTATACTTGCAGGTAAAACTGTTTTGGATTTTTGGTTCATTATTTTGAGCGAAAGTTCAGACTCAACATAAATGATGAAGGAATATTATTTTAAATAATATTCTATTTTAATTTCTCTCAGTACTTTTAATTAAGTTAGTGTTTACACATTTGCAAATCAGTATTTAAGGGTCATCTTTAGATCATTTTATTAATCTCCAGATGTCGGGTTTTAGGATAAAACCCTAACCCTCTCTCTTTCTCCCTCACTTTTCCCCAACTCTCTCTCCTCCCTTTCTCCCTCTCGGCTTGCGCAATATGCAGCACCCACGCCCAAACGGCACCAGCCCACAGCCCGGCGCCGCCATGCACCAGCGAGCCTCACCGCCCCTTCCACTAGCACCGCCTCCCTCTGGCGAGTCTCCCCGTACCGGCCTCTTCCTCTCACGCTCTCTCCTCCTCTCCCTCAGCAATGCACAACCCGAACGGGCTTAGTGGCCACTGTGCTGTCGTGCACTGTCCTCCAATGCCACCACTTCCACGACAGCCTCCTTTACCACCAGCCACCCTCCTCCAACAAGCTCGGCCCCCATCTCCCCACCGGCCACTCCCATGCACGAGCACAAGCTTACCCATGCACGGGTTCACTGTGCACGTCCCTAGCGCCGCCATGCCTGGCCACCTTGGCCATCGGACACCACCATGAGCCTCCCCTAGTCTCCCCCTTCCTCCTCCCATAGACCCATGACCAGTAGCCCCTTCCTCCACCTCCCGGTGTCCCTCTCTCTCATGCACGGGTTAAGCCTCCTCCACTTTCATACACCGCCACCCACGGTGTGTGACCCCCACCTTCAGCCTCCTCAGGCCACCACCGACCCATCCCAACCACCCATGGCTTAGATCCACCACCCATGCTCCCTCACTCTCTCACACTCTCCCACGGCCTCTCTTTCCCTCTCATGCACGGCCAGTCCTCCTTCCACCACCGTAGACCGCCGTACGACCACCACTAAGCCTCCACGGCTCCACCAGCAACCTCCCTTAGCCTAGCTCTAAGCCCAAACCACCGCTTTATGTGATGGATAGCCACTGCACATGGCTGACCGCCACTGTACAAGGCTAGATCCGCCGTGCTACGTTCCTTGCCACCATCACAAGGCCACCACAGGCCTTTCCAAGACTACACCTAACTATCCAAACGCCTAAACAGTCACCGTACGCTATGTAGCCACCTCGTACGTTCCTTCTGACGTTATTGCTATGACGGCTAGCGAGCAACGCACAGGTTATCCCGTCAATGGTATAACTCTTTATCCTTTGCTATTTATGATAGATGCTAGCTGGTTGGTTAGGTTGTGGACTGTGCTGTTAATATTGTAGAGTGTGTTGTGCAGTATGGTGGTGTGGGTTGCGATGTGAAGTGTTGGGCATAGTTGGGAAGTGTGTTGTGTAGTGTTGTAAGCTATGCTGTGAAGTATGGCTGTAGTCCAAGGCGACAGGTGTCGCCGTGTAATCGGCTTGTAGCTAGGAGTAAGTGTGAAATGGCTAAAAAGTATCAGAGTAGTGCAACGGAAGCATGACTGGACAACGTCATGAAGTGACATGGTCAATCATGGGATCATGCTAGTGATGAGTTAGGATGTATGTGAGGTGACGTAACAAAGTCACGGTATAGCTTGGGATCAGTCTTGAGCTATATGGCATGACTTAGTCTGTCTAAGTCATGCATCGGAATGTGATTAATGAGAAGAATGAGACAGAGATCTTAGTGTCTTAGTCCTAAGATGAATCATGGGTTCACCCTAGTGAGTAAGCACTCGAAGTAGAACGTCAAGGTTGAAAGGAGTAATGACCGTAAATGGGTCCCCAAAGGTTTTATCATAGTATGGGACACAAAAGAGCACGGGATAGAATGAGAGTGTTCTAAGTAAAGCATAGCTCTATTTCTAGTTCAATTGCTCATGCACTAGATAGAGAATGACATTAAGGTTATGTATGCATGTAGGTTGCCATCTAACACGCGCATGAATGGATTGTATGATATGAAAGTAGCATGGAGTCTAGGTAAGTATTATGTTCATACTCTTCTAGAGTTTTCTAAGGAGACGAAAAAGAAAATGAAATGATTTATCTTTTGAAAACAAAGAAAAGAAATGCTCTCCCTTTCGAAGGGTAAATGTTTTACGAAAAAGAAGAAAGGCACGAATAACGTTTTTAAAGTATAAGTATGTACGACCCTCTTTGGCAGCCCCTGTTCACACACCCAAAAGTATAAATTGTATGCATGTGAATAGATGACTATACGCTGTATCTATTGTATGTATTTTCAAAGAAAAGACATGGCACGAAAAAATGTTTTCGGGCTCTCACCCCAAATGACGTTTTCTCACGAAATGAACATTTTATCACGAAATGACATTTTCTCATGAAAGCATGAAATGAATGAAAGAAAAGAAAAGAATGAAAGCTCATGCCCATGCAAATGAATGAATGAAAGCCTCAGCTCTTTAGAGCTGACATGAATGAATGAAAGAAAGGCATGCGGCATAAATGAATGTATGAAGCTACATAACGGCCATATGAATGAAAAGGGGTACCCAAATGAATGAATGGACAGATTGCAATGCCAGGTAGTAGGATCTGGTAGTGCACCCAGTATTGCATCCCTGATGGAATGGGATTCCAACCCGTGGCCACGGTCGAATCCATTGGCCATAGGGCCGCTAACCCTAGCATGCGGGGCGTAACAGTGTGCACTGGCCTATGAAAGTGAAAAGAAAAGAATATATGAATGCATGGCATTCTTTAAAAAATGAAAGCAGTAACGGGGGAAACATTTTACGAAAAGAAAAGCATGTTTAGAAAAGAAAGCCCCCATCTACTGATGTTTACGAAGGAAAGCATGTATGCATGTACGTATAGTATGTATAGAATGATGAATGCATGACTGAAAACCTATGTTGCTATACTTTAACGGTACGAAGTAATGCTTACTGAGTATTCAACTCATTTTAATTTTTATGTGTGCCCCTCCCCCCACAGGAACTGAATGAGCAGTACTGGGTCTATGGTGGTGGCTCAGCCATGAGCCGAAGTGCAACCAAAACGCAAGTCATTTGGTTTCCATCCAACTAGTATTTATATGCATTCGGTTTGGGGTTTTTGGTTTGGTTCTTGGAACCAATTTTGTCCACCACTGGGTCTGCCTTGAAGGGTATTTTGAGGCACTAGAAGACAATAATACCCTTGAGAAAAAGGCACAAAAAGTTTGGGCTAGGGGCTATTTAGTCAATTGCACACAAGGGCACACATGGGTGCTGATTGGTGTGGATTTAGGGTTTTGACATGTCATTACTCTTAATGAAATGTGTGGAGATTTTTTCAAAGTTCTAATATGATCTAAGAGTGATGAAATGTAATAATGAAACAAGAAAATTTCAGAACAAAGAGGTGAGAAATAATCTAAAAGAAAATTAAGCTTAAAACATGGTTTAAAGATCACTAATCATGTGTAAGTTGATCAATGCTCTTAACCCAAGTTCAAAGCTTAATTTTGGGTCCAATGAGTTCCTTATGGCCATGGGATACAATGTGAGCTTGAGGAAACCAATGGTATAGTGTATGTGGATTTCAATTAGAAGTGTGAAAATGCAAGACAAGGCTTTGGGCCCTGTTGGGCTTTAAAAGGCCTTGAAAGTGAGTTGCATGATTCATGGGCTTTGGGTGTGGGCTGATGGAAGGCATTGGGTCGAGATTTTTAAGAGGTCATGAGAGGCCTCAAGATCCACAACAAAAGGGGCTTGAAAGGCTTGTCTTAACATAAATGGGCTTTGAGTCAAAGTTAACATCAAGTTAGGCCCAAAAGGCTTCATGCCTTCCTCACACTAAACTCCTATAAGGCTTCTAAGTCTTGGTCCATAACATTCTAAAGGTTTAAAGGCCTTAAGTGGAGCACTAATGGGCTTGCTTACTAAACCGCTCAAACTTAACTGCTGATGACACTAAAAGCCATAGTTTAATGGGTCAAATAAACCTAACTAACTCCAAAAGAGAAAAAAAATATATAGAATAATTGTAAAATTATAATTATAATTCTTATTTAAAAAAATATATAATAAGCCCAAAAGATAATATAGTATTATAAGCTTATTCTGAGGGAGATTAAGGGTTAATCCTAATGGGTAATTAGGCAGGGCGTTACCAATCGCATAGAACTCGAGGTCGTAGGTGGAATAATGACGCTGAGCTTCATTAAGCTTTTTACTAAAAAAAAGCAATGGGGTGGCCTTGCTGACTAAGTACGCCTCCGATGCCCGTGTGGGAAGCATCACACGGTACTTTAAAAGGCTATTCAAAATTAGGAAGCTGAAGGATAGGGGTGTCGGTAATGCAGTTCTTAATCATTTGAAAAACTTTCTTAGCCGTTGATGTCCATATGAAAGACCCCTTTTTTGTGCACTCTGTAATTGGGACCATAATGCTGTTGCAATTCTTGATGAAACACTAATAAAATGATGCAAGGCCGTGGAAGCTATGCGCCTTATGTACTTTTGAGGGGTCAGCTGAAATACCACTTGTGTAAACTATGAAACCCAAGAAGAGCACTAAGTCTTGGGCGAAACTACACTTCTTGAGGTGGATATAGAAACTCTTGAAGCACAAGACTTGGAGGACTTGATGAAGGTGGTGTAGATGGTTTGTGCAACTAGAGCTGAAAATGAGTATATTTTCAAAACATACCAGAGCAAACTTATTGATGAAGGGCCAAAGAATCCAAGTCATGACTCGCATAAAAGTGATGGGGGCGTTAGTGAGCCCGAATGGCATCACCAACCACTCAAAAAAATAGGTCGAATACTCAGTAAGTAACACATCATATAATAAATATAATAAACAAGGTTTCTTGAAAAATATGCATACTCATAACTACATATGTAAATAACATGAATATAAAGTTATCATTCACTTGTCATGGGTTGGTATCGACTGTTGACCCCCGTGAGTTAGGGTTAGTGAATCTAAGTAGATTTTGATTCTATTTGTAACCGCGGGTTGTGGAATCCATACATAAGGAAGACACACCGGATGCACAACCAGCATGTATAACTTGGTAATGCAATATGCCCATAACATTTGGGACCGTCTTCATATCATAACATAGGCCGTTACGAATCTTATCATTCATACCTCATCATAATCATACTTGTATACTTGTATACTTGTCATATCATAAATTTCAAATGAAATCGCATTCTTTCATAAAATGTCGTTATACATATTTCCTCACATAAAATCATAATTTTTCATAAATATTTTGATGCACAACTCCTTTCATAAAATTATGAATTTTCATAAATAATTTAATACATAAATCTTCACATAAATAATGGATTTTCATAAAATATTTAATGCATGTCTTACAACTAACACAAAACTTATGCATACAATCATGATATTTATGACTTGGGTACATAAAAAGGAGTTTCAAGTAGAAGGCATATATGCATAATATTTTTATAAAAGACATGTCGTTTACCGTACATACGTGTAAGGGTATGATCATGCTATTTACCTCGCAGTGTTAATCCAATATTTTTGACATGAAATTGATCACGTGAACTAGAAGGAGAGAGAAAACGTGAGGGATGTTGGTGGACTAGAGGTGCTCTGCATGGTTTTGGATAAGCAAAAACTACACTAGGGCTTGAAAAGGAATGAGATACACGTAAAGAGCATGGGGTTGAGTGTATATTAAGTAGTCGGTTTAAGATTTTTAATGTGAAGATGATTTGTAGAATTGTAAGAGAGTTCTATTGGGGCATGAATCCTAATGGATGGTGGAGATGTGCATGGCTTAGAGTTTAAGAAGGCATTCGGTTAAAGAGTTATAATGTGAAGATGACTTGTAGAGTTGTATTCCTGTTGGAATAGGATGCCGACGAGTTTGAGTTCAAGTTGGACTCAATCACAATCATTCAAGAAGAGAGTTTGAATTTAAAAACATAATCTAGTAGTTCATTCAATGTAGGATTAGAAGTGACTAAGATTGGGTAGGGGACTTCAATTAATGATAATTTTAAATTGAAATAAATTTCTAATGGCCGATTTTTAAAATCTAAAAGGAGACTAACTCGTTCAATAAATAATAGATGAGATTTAACCTAGTTATTGATCCTAATTAATATTCCCAATCAATATCAATAATTTATCGCTCGTGGGTTTATCCAATATGGCCCATGAACTATAATTTAGGCCCAATAACAAATATCAATATTCCGACCTTAGAATTATTTGACTGGGTCGTTACACTCGACCTTTCACTCATTTCTGGCAGAGGTCAAGAAGCAAGACAAGTCATTAGACTGCCTAACCTCCCTCACAGCGAAATCATGGGGGGAAAGGTCAAGGACCACTTCATCTTGCTAAATTCCTCGTTGAGAGTCAACAGGCGGATCCAGCTACTCGACTGCCTAACCTCCCTTAATTAGACAGCAATCCCAGCACAACATCTTCTCCAGTAAAGGCCAAGTGTTTATACTTGAACTTTTTAAAACCTTTTCTTTCTCTTCCTAAGATATAAAAGATTCCATAGTTAAAAATTGAAATATGCTTTATAAGAGATTTTTACAACACAATTCATTTAATTAAAAAATATAAAGTCTTTTAGCAAAACTAGTTTCATACATTACATAAAATGTCTAGGCTTCTGTCACTTTTTCCTTTGGCCATGTATGTCCTAGCACTTCATCCTTATTTTATTATTGGGTGGGATGCACATAAAAAAAATGAGTCGAATACTCACTAAGCATTACTTCATACTGTAAAAATATACTAACATACATTTCATTCATGCATTTCTCATTTATATACATACTTTACATAAAAAAATTTCTTTTCTTTAAAAATATTATAAGGTGGGATTTTTCTTTTAAAAAGATTTTCATTCCTCAAAACATTTCCAACCTTGTACATTCCTTCATAAAACTAAAACATTTCATACCAATTATTCTTATCACTTTTCCTCTGGCCGGTACACTATTACGCCCTGCGTGTTGGGGTTAGCAGTCCTTTGGACTTGATTCCGCCCGTGGTAACGGGTTGGAAATCTCTCGGTCAGGGGGTAGCACTGGGTGCAGTACCAATACTACTTACCTGACATTGTAATCTACCAAATCCAATGATACCATCATTTATTCATTCATTCATGGCCATTACTTTGCTTTATACATTAAAACATTCATTTCTTTTCAGTTTTTTCCATTCTTTCATTCATTCCTTTCGATCATTTCTTTTTATTCTTTTCATTCATCAGTCCATTTCATTTCATAAAACATCATTTTATAACATAAAGAATAAAATCTCATCATTTCATTTCATGGAACATACATATAATATATACTACATATAACATACATTCACATGCATACAACTATTCTTTGGGTGCATAAAAAGGAGCTGCCAAAGAAGGCCATTATATACATATAATTGAACATTAATACATTAGCATAGATTCATAAAGCACTTTCATTTTGAGAAAACATTTCCTTTCCTTTTACTTCATAAAAGAATCTTTTTCTCATAACAACATTTTATTTCCTTTTTCATGATTAAAACATTTCTCTTTCATTTTATATCTTTTAGAAAACTCTAGAAGAGTATGAAGTTATAATACTTACCTGGACTCCATGCCATTCCATTTCATGCAATCCATTTATGTGTGTGCCAGATGACAACCTACATGTATTCATGACCGTATGTCATTTCCTTTTCATTTACATAAGAACATTACACTTAAAACTTGCATAATAAAACTACTCCTTACTCTTAGTGCATTCTCTTTCACAGGGCCTTAACCTACAATTGGTCCTTACTTAAACTTCCTCCACTTAGACTAGTCCTTGTCCAAATAATCTCCATCAACTATTTACTCTATATACCTCTTCACTACATTTCTAATTGTAAAAACTTACAACTCTAGGTATTCATAATATCCATTTCATTTCACTTATACATGTCATCATTTAATCCTCGAAGCATAAGCATTTTCATAATTCCTAAGTCTAGACTATGAACCTAAAAGCCTAACTTCATTTCTAACTAATAAAGTGAGTTCCTATGCATCACTTTAACCTACAAACCATCACTCAACAAGCTTTTCAGATTAGTCTCACTTCATCATTAGATCCAAACTACAAATACAATAGCCATCCTCTATACCTATCCACTCCAATCCAACATCAACACAAGTTCTCATTCACTTCCTCACCTACAAACATATTACACAATCCAAACCAAGTATACATACATAATCCACCAAGCAGACACATGTGTCATACCCCTATTATCACCTAAGATCAACATATAATCCATCTAAGTATCTACTTATTCCTACAAATGCCATCCTTACATAATACATTCAAAGTACATAAATCTGTCCAATATATGCAACCAATCAATGTTCTACTTTTTTTTTTTACCTAAGATCAACATACAATCTATTTAAAGCACTAATTTGTTTTAACAAGCTCCATCCATACCTAATACATTTAATATGTACGAGTCTGTCAATTTAGAAACCAACATCATCATCATGTTGTTCAACTCACTACACTCCATCATTTACTCACAATACTTCAAAACAACACATCTCCATCCCAACTCCATATATTCACATCAATCGTCCCAATTTAATTCAATTAGGTAACATAATCCAACTCAAGCATAATCATGTAATTACAACACATTCCGTACTTAAACATCAACACGAATGAAGCCAAAGATTAAACATCAAAATATGTCCATTGCATACAATACACTCCATTGAAATCCCAACTAACGCATCCAATATATAAAATCTGTCCAATATTTAGAAACCCAAAAATCACCATGTTTCACCACCATTTTTCATGCATAATACACCCAAAATATTCAAATTTTTCAAAATCTTGGACCTCATGTTTCTCATAATCTATAAACCATTGTATTTAAGTAAAATCTAATCAACTCTTCAACTAAATTAATATACACATATAAATTAAATCCATTATCCATTTAAACTCAATATCCAACAAACCCAATTAATCACATAGCATTCCAAATCCCAACCGATATAATCGTCAACATAGATATGGTTTCCAATATTCACTCGTCGATTCAATACATAACATATCTGACTACTTAGCACCAAATTCACAAATTCATCTACACCCTTTATTTACATAATTCAGTTTATAAGGTATATCACCATGCTTACTGTTGATGTAATCGAACCCAACATAAATATACATATTCTATCCAACTAACGAATGAGTTCAACACAATCCATTACCCAAAATAAAATCCTATGAACCTTGTTTTAAATTCAAAATGCATAAAACCTATCCAACCAATATTTACAAATACTTTACTCAAATTATAAGCCTCTTGACAACACATACATATTTCCAAATTACCCTCCAACATAACCACACACTTACTTCCAGTACTTCACACAATTCACAACTTCACATTTAATTACATCACAACACAACATATAACCACATCCTGCTTCTCCTTTGTCTACCATAGGTACATAAATTCAATATAAATCTACCCAAGTACTCAAACACAACACCAACATTCATACAAACTACATAAACATAATACACCTTAAGACATAGAGATAGAATTTATACCGCAAAGTAAGGGGTTGAATAGCAGTTTTAGTGGTCTGAGTTGGGCAGTGGGCCATGAGTGGAGGGGCTAGGTTTGTGGCTTGGAAGAGAAAGTCATGACTGTGGGTGGAATATAGTGGTTGAGGGTGTTATGGGGTTGGGCTTCAGTGGGTGGCACTGCCATGGCTACAGAAATCGTGAGGGAGAGGGAGAATGGGGGTGTTTTGCTGTGAGGGGTGGTGGTGTTGGGGGCCTCCGTTGGGTCTCACGGTGGACGGGAAATCATAGTTCGGGCCTCACGGTGACTGGTTGTGACCAACCACTCATTTTTCTCTCAAATGGTCACGAGTCTCACCTTTGCGTTTTAAATCTCAAAGTCTTAAATTTAGCAAATGAATTTTAAAGCGAGCTGAGTATTTTAAATTCCTCCAAATATTTTAAATGTCTAAAATTATTTTAAATGGGGTGTTTTTAGTATTATTGAACAAGCCAATTTTTAAAGTAAGCTTCTTTATATTTCTGGAGTTCCGAAAATAATGTAGTTTTAGCAAATCATTTTATTTCTTTAGGAATATTATTTACTTTTCATTATTTTACTTTTTCTTAAAAATTATATTTATTTAGATACTTTTATTTCTCTTTGAAATATTTATTTTATTTTATGATGAAGAATATTATTATCTGATCAAGAATAAATAGTTTGGTTTTAATACTCAGTATATTTACCTTCCATTTATGTTTTAGTCTTTATTTTAGATTTAATCCTCTTTTATTCCTCTTAGTTTAATCCCCACCGTTGGATCTAGATTAGAGACCCTTAGATGTAGGGATAGGATTAAAATCTAAAGCCATAATTTCCTCTTTTCTCCCTCTCCCCCTTCCCCAAACCATCACCCCTCCCTCCCCTATCTCAACTCCCCAACACACGCCTCCACCACAACCTAACATGAGCCGCTGCCACCAACTGCACCGTCCACTCTCTCATCATTGTTGGCCAACCACCCCCTCGCCTTCTCCCTCACCCTGTGGAACTCTCTCCCCCTCTGTATTGTTATCTTCTCTGCCCCTCCCTAGATGTGGGCTTCACTGTCGGGTGCCATCATGAGTAGCCCCATGTGCACACCGTTGACCCTCGCTGCTACAACCACCTCCTTTCTCTAACTGCCTCCCTCTCTCCTCCTCCCAGAATCTCACTCCCTCTATTTCTCTCTATTTCTTCCCTCCCTACTGCCATGCGCCATGCCACTACAAGCTACCGTGAGCAACCCTTCCTCCACATTGTAGCACCCTAGCCCCCACGTCTCTCTCTCTCTCTCTCTCTCTCTCCCAGATCTATCTCTCCTTTCCATTATGTTCTCTTTCTCTCTCTCTAGATTAGAGCTCCGCGGCCACCATCCTCCACGGTACGGCATCGTGCGTCGCTAGCAACTCCTCCGTCTCCCCTTCCATCTATTTCCTCTGACAGCCTTCCCCTCTTTGCTCTCTACTCTCTTACTCTCCTTCGTAGAGGCACCATGGATGGCAGCAAAGAGGCCTTGCCTCAAGCATGCCCCCACCCACAACCAGTCCACTACCTCCCTTAGTTGCATCTCATGGCCACCCAGAGTCACTTCTGTAACCCAACCCCTCAACGCCACCCTCAGCCCCTACTACCATCGTGAGTCTCCTAACTACAACAAACACTGCAAGCCACCAAATAGCCATTGTTTTAAGGTCACAACAGTGACCACCAAGTCTCAACCAAGCCTCTCCTTGCAAGTACGTAGTTGCCATCGTGAGACCTTGCCAGACAACAAGTGACACAGCAATTTCAGCCCCTAAATAATGGTATAATTTCTCTCTCTTTCCCTCAATAATTGATTATATTTGTGAAGCTTAATTGGTATTGTGAATGGTGTGGTTTTGTTGGTATTTGTAAACTGTGAATTGTGGATTGTGAATGGAGTAGTTGTGATATGGCAGCATGTTATGAATTGATGGGAATTGTTCTGCTGTTGTGATGTAGTTGGCAATATGGCGGTATATTATGAAGTGGCGGGGTTAAGTGTGAAGTTGTGATGTGGTTATGCTTTGTGAAATGATGGGATGTTTGTGCAGTTGTGTTACGACTGTGCAAAGCTGTGATGTGATTGTGATGGGGTTGTGATTGTGAAGTGGCTGGACTATGGTGAATGTTCTCTGTGGAGTTTGTGAAGTGGTCGGATGCCATGTGAGGTGATGAGATCACTGTGCAATTTGGAAGGTGGTTGTGAACTATGTGACATGATGGGATGTTGTATTGTGGTTGTATGTTGTGTATATCGTGTGGAGAGTTGGGACAAGTTGTGTGGTTGGACGTGTTGTATGAAGTGTTATGTTGATTGAGTTTGAGTTGGATGTTAGTGTCGGTGTTTATGAAGCTTGTTTATAGAAGCGGACATTTTAGTGGACCATATGTTGATCTTAGGTGATAAAAAGGGTAAGGTACATGTGTAAATTGGTTTAATGCATATGCCAAATAGATTTACCATATATAATGGATAGTTTGTCCTAAGCATGAGTACACAATGTTTACTTATAAAAAAAAAAAAAAGCATGAGTACACAATGTTTAAACCTCAAGGTTGGCTTAAAATTGTGTATTATGCAAGGTTTGGATTATGATGAAGTGTTGGTTAGATTATACATGAATAGATGAAAAGATTTATATATTGACTGGTTGAGTTGTATAACTTGGTTGGTTCAAGTTATGCATTGAAATGGATGGTTTTGTAGAAGAGTATGATGAAGGTGACATTGTGTCTTAACCTTTAAATTGAATCAAGGAGGTTTACTTTAAAAGATAAGAACTTGAAATAGAATGCTATGTGTTGAAAATGTGACTTCAAATGGGTCCCAAGCTATGGGTTTGAGAATTTAGAAACAAGTGATTAAGGAAAGTATGAAGGATGAAATTGGATAGTAGAGTATGTCTAAATTGAGAGTAATTTATGCATGTTCTAAGTTTTAGTTACTTATGCACTTGAGGAGGAGAATGATGTTAAGTTATGTATGTATGTAGATTGTCATCTGACACTCACATGAATTGACTGCATGAAATGAATATAACATAGAGTCCAGGTAAGTATTATGTTCATACCCTTTTAGAGTTTTCTAATGATATGAAAATGAAAATGAAATGTTTCTCTTTATGATACTTGAAAGGAAATAAAATGATATTTTATGAAAGTATGCTAAGTATTAATATTTAAAGGCATATATGTATGTAAATGCCTTTTTTGGCAACCCCTATTTATGCACCCAAAGTAATAGTTGTATGCATGTGAATGAAAGTTATATGATGTAGCTATTGTCTTTATTTTCTATGAAATGAAATATTGAGGTTTATTTTTTATGCTAAGAAATGATGTTTAAATGATGTGATGAAAATGTATTTAAATGACGCTATGAAATGAAGTTTGTATTTAAATGATGCTATGAAATGAAGTTTAAACAATGCTATGAAATGAAGTTTAAACAATGCTATGAAATGAATGTTTAATGGATGCTATGAAATGATGTTTAAATGATTATGTTTATGCTTATGCTTTGAAATGATATTTATGAAATGAAATGGACTGATGAAAAAAAAGAAATGAAAAGGAAAGAAATGAAAGGAATGATTGAATAGAAAAGAAATGAAAGAAATGAATGTTTTAATTATGAAAATACGTAATGGCCATGACTAAATGAATGAATGATGGTACCAATGGATTGAGTAAATTGCAATGCCGGGTAAGTAGTATTGGTAGTGCACCCAGTGCTATCCCCTGACTGAAAGGGGTTCCCAACTTATGGTCACAAGCGGAATCTGAGTCCAAAAGACCACTAACCCCAACACACAAAACGTAATAGTGTGTACCGGCCAAAGAAAAAGTGAAAAGAGTTAATTGAGTGTTATGAATGATTTAATTTCTTTATGAATGAATGTACAAGATGTGGGAAATGTTTTATGAGAAATGAAAATCTTTTTAAAGAAAAACCCCACATTGTAATATTTTCAAAGAAAGTGAATGTTTTATGTAAAGTCTATAAAGGAATGATGAATGCATGAATGAAAACCTATATTAGTATACTTTTACAGTATGAAGTAATGCTTACTGAGTATTTGACTCATTTTATTTTTATGTATGTCCCTCCCCCTCTCAGGAACAAAATGAGTAAGAAGCGTTAGGACAAACATGGCATAAGGAAAAAGTGACAAAAGCCTAGGCATATTTTCACGTAATGTATGGAAGTCAATTTTTGTAAAAGGCCTTTTTAATTTAATTTAATAATTTCTACTGTAAAATCTCTTTTAATTTAAAGAACATGTTTAAATTCTAAATATAGAATCTTTTATACCCTGGGAATGAAAGAGAAAAAGTTTTAAAAAGTTCAGTAATTCCCGTCTCATTTTCTTAAATTATTTTCTAAAGTCCAAAAACAAAGACGAGCGTTACACTGGTTGACAATGGCTTGGAAGGATTTGTGGTGGCGAGGTGAGAAGGCTCGACAGAGAGATAGGAGAACAGAGGGAGGCATTGGGAACCATGACAATGGGCTGAGAGAGGGGAGAGGGATGGTTGTGGCAAGGCTCATGGGGCTGCTCACGGTGAAGGTGCACAATGTTGTTGGGTGGTGAAGGAAACCCAAAGGAGATACCGAGAGGGAGATGCTGAGCGAGAGACAGGCTAGCAGTGGAGAGTGAGGGGTTGAGGGAGAGGAAAGGGTGGTTGGCCAGTGCAATTGATGATGGCATGAGCTAGGGGTGACGACTTGGGGAAGGGAGAGAGAGAGAGAGAGAGATCGAGAATGATGGAGGGGATTAGGGCTTTTAGGGAATTAATCCTAACACTACATCTTGGGCTTCCTAACCTAGATCCAATGATGGAGATTAAACATGGACAATAAACTAACTAAATAATAGGAAAATGAAATAGAAATGCAATGGAACCAAATTTAAATTCCAAAATTATTTTATTGATCTAAAATAATATTTTTCATCATAAAATAAAATAATGAAGTTTACTAAATACTTTTAAGAGAATCATCTAGATAAGTAGAGTTTTTAACATAAAATAAAATAATGAATATTATTTTAGAACTAATAGAACTAATGTTTCATGGTCTTCTATTCTCCTATCAATCATCCCTTGCATTATGTGTACTATATTAGTTTAATGTGTAATTAGTGTAAATCAATTAGTATAGTTGATTTATTGTATTTCCATTCTTTATCTAGACCCATTCACCTATAATCAGGGCATTCTATTGTACGATTTGATACATAGAAATACCAGTTGTTCTCTTTTAATTTAATTTCAACTTGTTATTTATCATTACTAATTAAAGAGAGATTTGGTTGATGTCAATTGTGCAATTGAGTGCGCAAGTTGTTGCAGTTGTGAAAAGTCCTAAGATGGATGAAATGACTTGTATGATGGGGCTGATTCGCTAGTCTTTTGACAAATGTAGATTTTGTATGGCTGTTGTGATCACAATTAATCACCTTCTATGACCACTCTTCCAAGATTTATCTTCAAAGCTTCACCAATTGCTAGCAGCACCATAGATTCCTCTCCTTGATTCAAGTATGTTGAACTCAACTTGTCTTTGTAAAAATCATCTCCCCCTACAGTATTTCCACCAACTAATGCACAAGTACTTCCCGTTTCCCTTACTGCAACATCATATGATAGTACTGAAAATGTTTTTGCTGGTGGAGCTATCACGTTCTTGTTCTTGATTTCCTTTTTTTTGACTATCCGGTGTTGTGGTCTTTGAATAAATTAATATGCATTATTCCTGCAAATGTAAGAGGATTTGAAGTTGTGTATTTTTCAGGATTATGAACTATCTGATGGTGCAAATACCATACGCAGTCCATGGCTATTGTGGCAAAAAGTTCTCTTGTAGTATGAGGATATGTTGTGGATCAATAATGATTAGAATCCAACCTGAATTGGTTGGTTTCCCAGTGTCATTGTGTCTAAGGGACATGCAGACTGTCTCCGTAATATTCTTGAATCAGTACATGAGGAACAGATGCTATTTGGTTTCCACTTTTGTGTTGCATATCGATCACACCAAGTCTTCTTGCATGATGTTACTAATGGCTAATGTTACTAAAACAACCCATGATTCACTGGCATTTATATTATCAGCGTTTATGTATGCACCGATAAATATAAATTATTGTAGGCGCTTAATTTTTACACCGGTAAATAAAAATTTTTCCCGACATTTACATTGCTATACTGATAATAATATATAATTGTGTCGGCGTTTATAACAACGTCAAAAATTTATCAATTATATGCCGGTAAATTAGAAGTTTCTCTAGAGTTTACATTGTTACGTCGACAATGACACATATTTGTGCTGACATTTATAAAAACGTCATAAATTTATCAATTATGCGTACGTAAATAAGAAGTTTTTCCAGCATTTACATTGTTAGGCCGGCAATAATATATAATTGTTCTAACATTCATAAAAAGGTCAAGATTTTATTATTTTTGTGATGATAAAAGATATTAACAATTTCTATTTGTATTTCAAAATTATTTTATTTATATTTAAAAAAAATGATCAATTAATTTTCTCTTATACTTTTCTCAAGTCAATCCCACTTTTCCACTTTCACGTTGGACTAATTTACTCGCTAACAACAACATATAATTGCTCTGACGTTCATAAAAATAATGGAAATATTAATTTAATTTGCACTAACAAGATAATCAATTAATTTCCTCTTATACTTTTCTCATGTTTTCCTACTCTTCCAAATTTCCTCTTACAATTGTTCCACTCTATTTTTTCTTTTTTTTTTGTCTCTAAAAATTTTAAAAGAAAAAATCTATTCATCATGATCAATTTTCTCTCCTCTCATCATTCCATGATAGTGCATTAGATGATAGGTTCACAAGTGAAATATAATAAATAGTCTCTAAATTATTAAAAAATATTATTGTTTTCTTGAGTACTTTCATTGACCATGGGATACAACTAGAGTTCAAAAGAGAGAGAAATTCGGCAAGAGAAATGACTTGTGGCAACAAAGTAATCTAGGAATTGTTTTACATGGGAGGGAATTAAATTCCTGCAAAGAGAGATAGACTCACGTACTTACGTATTAGTGGCACTTGCGTGCTTATAAGATAAGTTTAAAGAAAAACTAATAAAAAGACTTCTGAATAGCCTTCTTTAACTACAAAGTCCTCTTTAATTACAAACTCTTATAGAATCACGTTGTGTGATAGAGTAAGTGAAGGTCTGGTTTTACTGGGAGAAAACAGAAGGAGAGCAATGATGGGGATGAAGAGTATACTCTGTTATTTCATTCAATTCATCCTTTCGAAATCTGTACAGTGGCTTATTTATACAAGAGAGAAATAATAACAATCTATACATGGAAATCAAATGAATATACATTATTGCCCCCAGGTGTGTATACAACCCAAAATATCACTATCCATTCTGTTGAGAATCTGTTGGGCATGTAGTGGTGTTGTGCTCTCTGTCCTGCTCTCTTTGTGTGGTAGCTGACTCATTCATTAATATCCCCCCGCAAGATGAAGAATAGATGTTTTCTATTCCTATCTTGGACAAAAGAAAGCCAAGTTGAGTGGAAGGGAGTGCCTTGGTGAAGACATCCGCAAGCTCAAGTGAAGAACAAACATGGTAAGTGCGTAAGAAACCAGATTGAATTTTGTCTCAAATGAGATGGCAATCGATCTCGATGTGTTTCGTGCGCTCGTGTAACACCGGATGTGCAAGTCCTGTAAAATGTAAGAGAGCCATTGTAGTTCACAAGAAGTAGTTGCCATGGCTCAATACTCGACTTCAGCAGAGGAGTGAGAGACCATAGTTTGCTTCTTTGAACGCCATGAGATCAATGAGGAGCCAAGGAAGATACAAAAGCCTGTGATGGAGTAGCGAGAATCGGGGTAGGAGGCCCAATCCGAGTCAGTATATCCTCGGAGATGAAAGGAGGAGCTGAAGGGAAACAAGAGTCCCTGACCAAGTGCATTCTTTAGGTAGCGAAGAACTTGGTGAGCTGCATGTTGATGTGAGGAAATAGGAGAAGTCATAAATTGACTTAAAATGTGGACAGTGTAGCTTATATTTGGGCAAGTAATTGTGAGATAAATTAATCGACCAATTAAACTGCAATAAGGGAGAGGATCCGAGAGAGGCTGTCCATCATCCATTCAAAGCTTTAAATTTTGTTCCATTGGCAACTTGAGTGGTCAAGTACCGAGAGCACCAGCATCAGACAATATATCAAAAGTATACCTCCGTTGACAAATAGATATTCCCTTGGAAGAACGAGCTACTTCAATTCCAAGAAAATAACGAAGATTACCAAGACATTTAATTCAAAAATGCTCACTGAGAAATGACTGAACAGCAGCAATGGAGTCCATGTTTGAGCTGGCCACAATGATTTCATCAACATAGACAAGAAGTGCTATGAAAGAGCCATTTGTAGCTAAGTAAAGAGGTTGTGATTAGCCTGAGATTGCTGGAATACGAAGGTCTAGAATTCAAAGGTGAGTAAGGCCTGAGAAAACTTGGAATACCATTGTGTGGGGCTTGTTTTAAGCCATAAAGACTCTTGTGTAAGTGGCACACCTGATTTTGGGATCCTTTGAAATAACCAAGGGGTTTGCGCATAAAAAATTCCTCTTCCAAGTCACCGTGGAGGAAGGCACTTTGAACATCAAATTGCCAGAGAAACCAGCCTTTGATAGAGGCAACTGCTAACAAAATCTGAATAGTAACAAGTTTTGCTACTGGGGCAAAGGTTTCGTTGTAGTCAAGTCCCTCTTACTATGTAAAGCCTTTGGCAACAAGATGTGCTTTGTAGTGCTCAATGCTCCCATCAAAATTATGCTTGACTTTAAAAATCCATTTGGAGCCAATGGTATGCTTACCAGGTGGTAAATCAACAATTGACCAAGTGTGATTGAGTTCAAGGGCAGATATTTCAGAATTCATAGCCTCACACCAATGAGGATACTTGGCAGCTTCTCCATAAGATGTGGGTTCAGGTGTGGCAGACAAAGTAGAAATAAAAGCATGGTAAGATGAAGAAAGTTTATGAAAAGAAATAGAAGAAGATAGTGGAAATGATTCACCTTAGTTGTAGGGCCTTGTCGTGGACAAAGATGAGGAGGCAGCATTGTTACATGTCTCTAACACAGGTTAAGCTGCATTGTTTGAGAAGGTAGAGGGACCATTGATGGAGAGCATATAAAGTCACTTAAATGAGGGGGAGGGCGACGAGAGCGAGTAGACCTACTAACTAAAGGAGGAGGGGGTGTTGTGGATGTGTCAATGAGAGGTGAAGCAGGTGTATGAGTGGCTATGTGTTGCTGAGTGGGTTGAGAGTGTGCCGGTATTGAGTCTGGATCAGGTAGTTTAAAATTGGGGAAAGGAAGAATGAGAGGGAGTGGATGACGTGGGAAGTAAAGATGGAGTTTGAAAAGGAAATAGAGTTTCATGGAAGATAACGTCCCTTGAGATGAAAATTTTATGGGTGTTGAGGTCAAGTAGCCAATACCCTTTTCACACCAAAATGATAGCCAATAAAGGCACAATGTCAACTACGAGGATCGAAAAAATTGAGTGATAACTAGATTACAAAAAGATTTCAAACAAGGACACGCATCTGATTTCTTTTTCAAAATATACACGCAAGTGCAGCAAGAGAAGTTGTCAACAAGTGTGAGAAAAAAAACGAGAACCATTGTGGTTTGAAATGTGATGTGGTCCCCATAAATCACAATGAACAATATCAAAGCAAGTAGAAGTAGAATTAGTGCGAGAAGGAAATGGAAGTCGTGTTTGTTTGGAAAGAAGACAAGTAAGACAAGGTAAATTTTCATTGATATTCATATGAGTAGTTACATTGGTATCATGTATGTGTAACATGTGAGAATGGGAGGGATGACCTAATCGACAGTGCCATAAATTATGAGCACTGTCGAGAGGTTGAACAGAGGCTGAAATGGGACTTGGAACAGTAAAATGATGTGAAAAAGTATGGACTAAAGCTTGAGGTGAAATATCTTCTGTGTGTAAATGATAGAGACCATGTAGCAGGCTACCCTTCCCAATCGTTGTCCAGGGAGACAAGCCCTGTATAAAGCAAACATAAAAAAAAAAAAAAAACAAGAGACAACAATTCACTTGTTTGGCAAGTTTAGCCGCAAACAACAAATTAAAATGGAAATTGGGAACACATGAAACATCATGAAGGAGAAGAGTTGTTGTCACTTGCACGGTACCAATGTGAGTGATAGTAGCTACTTCACCAATTGGGAGTTTAACAAAATTGGACATGGTGGATGTTACTGTGGTGTTGAGTTGGAGGAACTGTTTGGAGTTGGTTTGCAGATGGACAAGCTATCGAGTTCTTATTGTGTAGCAAGGCTATAATCTCTTGGTATTGCTCTTTAGTTAACCCCATGTTTGGGTCATTGCTGGTTGCCGAAGAAGGGGCTTCCATGGAGATAGTATTGAGACGTGGCTTGTGATACTTGTGTCCAGGTGGATAGCTGTGAAGCTTGTAGCATCGCTCGGCAGTGTGTCCGGTCATCTCACAATGTGTACAAACAGGAGTTGTGGCATTTCCAGATTTGAAGCATTGGGCCAAGGCATGGCCTGTGATTTTACAATGAGTGCAGTAAGGCTTGTCTCGCTTGGGAGAAAATGGAAATGGTCTATGAGTAGCCAACGCAATAGTATCAACTAAGGAGCAGCAAAAGGGATGAGATGATGACACTCTTGTTGTTGAATGTAGGAAAATACCTTGTTGACAGGTGGTAGAGGTTCAAGTAACATAATCTGGTCACGAACATTTGTGAACGAGTCATGGAGACCCATTAGAAATTGGATTACACAATCTTGTTGGTATCGGTCAAAAATGACTTTGTTGAGGCACAAGAGCAAACAGGTAGGGGGTCATAAAGGGAGAGTTCATCCCAAATGGATTTAAGTTTGCCATAGTAGGTGCTGACCGAATCTGTTTCTTGCGACAAATTGGCAAGGGTTTTCTTCAATTCATAGATATGGGGACCATTTTGAGGGGAGAAATGGTCCTGTAGTTCAAGCCATAATTCTCGTGCATCATCAGCAAATGCCACTGATGGACGAAAAGGTAGACTGATAGCATTTTGAAACCAGGACACAAGCATATCGTTGCATCATTCCCACAATGAGAGAAGGATTGCAGAGGTAGAGGGAGGTTTGACAATGGTTCCATCAAGAAATCCGAGTTTATTCTTTGCTTGAAGAGCTCGTTGAATGGATTTGGACCAAGTGGAATAATTCTCGGTAGTGAGATGTTCCATGACCAAAAGAGGACTGGGATTATCAAAGGTTTCTAGTCAGTATGGATTGTTTGGGTTGTTGAGATCGGTAAGGTTGAGAGTGGCAGTTGGAGTGGCAGTTTCATCCTGGGACTCTGATGCCATGATAGAGTAAGTGAAGGTCGGGTTTTACTAGGAGAAAACAGAAGCAGAGCAACGATGGTGATGAAGAGAATACTCTATTATTTCATTCAATTCATCCTTTCGTAATCTATACAATAGCCCATTTATACAAGAGAGAAATAATAATAATCTATACATGGAAATCAAATGAATATACAATATTGCCCCCAAATGTGTATATAGCCCAAAATATCACTATCCATTTTGTTGAGAATTTGTTGGGCATGTAGTGGTGTTGAGCTCTCTGTCCTGCTCTCTTTGTGTGGTAGTTAACTCATTCATTAATATTGTGTGAAGTCATCTTTAATTACAAACTCCTATAGAATCACATTGTGCCACTTGCTTGTGATAAACTAAACAAAAGACATTTGTTAGGCTCTCAATCTTGGTCCTGCTCACGTCACTGCACCAATTCTGGATTTCATCCATCCACTGCTTTCGAGGGCTTCTTTGACAATTGCATCCTTGCCACAATCTCATAGTTCAATGTCAAAATTATCGTTTAGATAAATGCTATTAATTTAGGCAATGTGGCAGCGTTTAGATAACCGTCGTTAATTTGTACAAAAAAGCCAGTAATGAGTTTTTCAAGTCCCAGCATTTGGGCAAACACTGGAACACGTAAACAACGACCTCCAACTACCGATGTTTGGTTGCACCAGTAAATAAACACCGTTAATTTATTAGTGGCCTTTTTTTTTAAACTCTTGTTGGCGCTTATCAAAAGCCGAGAAATCACAATTTTTTGTAAGGGTGTTGTGTATCCGAACTAATTTTTTTGTGTCCAATCTTGAACCCGGAAAATTGGGTCATTCGGACAAATACCCACCCAGGTTTTACCCGAGCTAGATCTGGATTTTGTACCTGCCTTATCCGTATGCAGGTACGGTTGTATAATATAAGCATTAATACCTACTGCATGTAATTGGGTTTCACATTTTAAAATAAAATTGTCTTATAGGTAAAACGATATCGTTTTGATTTTTAACACCACGTTGTTTTGTGTTTGTAACCCTTTTTAATACAATTTTTTTTTTAGAAATCCAAATATCTAATTAATTCGAGCAACCGGACACTGGGATTTTTATAATTGCGTACTCACTCGGGTTATAGCAGGTTTAATCCAGGCGGGTATTCGAACCATTTTATTAACTCGGATGCATATCTATGTTCTATAGCCAGTTACCTAGATCTATATCCAAACTTACACCTCTACCAATAGCCAGATTTATTTTTGCTCTAGTAGGGTGTGTCATTGGCTATTTACCATAAACAACTTTAACCTATCTTCAAGTTTTAAATCTTCATGGCCACAGGTTGACATGACAATGGATTGGATAGCTTGAACATATTGGTCAAAAGAATATTTTCTGCCGATTTCACTAGGATGAAGCGGGAATAGTTGAAAAATACTCTTGTTATGGGTCTTTTGCCAACTTGTCTTTGGAACCGATATCATTTTATCTTCCTGAACAACTTTCTACGCAGAGAATACCATGAGATTCTTTGGAACCTATAACAGAGGTCACACACATGGAAAATCAATTTCCATGCAGAAGTCGGCTTTTCAAGTATCACTAGAGATGCCAAAAGCAGAAAATCTCTCTCATCTTTGTTTTGCAGAGGGGAAATTGGTTACGTCTCCATCATCAAAGATTGCCTTGTTTCCTTTCCAAGATGTCCGGCCTCACTCCTAAACTAGACAAGAGAGACATTTTCATGTGTGGAGTTAAAGAGTTGGTGTGGTGGGAATAAAAAGTGATATGAAACGTGCTATTTGGCATGTAAGATGGTTGAATCTCAAATACTCTAAGTTCTGATAGAAGGCATCCACAAAGGTTGTCATCAAGGACATAACCCAAACATAACCAGACCACTGCAACTGGAGATTAGCATAATGGTCAGAAGATATTAGAAACATCCTAAATCGGCATACCAATTGGCATATCAAATGGATACCAAGAAAGGCTAAGTTCCAGGCTTATACGTAGCTAAATGGGTAGAGAGGGAAGGTTTATGTGGCTGTTTTGAAGGGATTGATATTCCTAGTCATGCAATCCTAAGGGCCGGCTATAAGAAAACTGTTTATTTGCGATTAATTATTTTCAGTGAAATGACTATTTTTAGTTAAAATGAGTTTATTTTCATTGCAAATAGTTCTTTTCGTCGTAAAAAATAGTCATAAATACCCATTTTTCTTATAGCGTGAAGAGATCCCCCCACGGGAAATGAATATTGTACTTTATTGCATCTTTGTCACGTTATGTTGATATATGTTAGTTTAATGAGCCAAAAAAATTCATTCTCAATTTCAAGACCGACGTAAACACAAAGACTAGATGCATGCAATCTACACTCAAAAGAAAACAATTAAAACACAGTTCCAAACTGGTAGGATTGCAAAATAGGTCAAACAAACAACAACACTACCTCGTAGTTCAGTACGTACACATCGATTAACTTCAAACGTCTACAAACTCTCTCATGGCATCAAAACAACTAACATCAAACCCTTTACCCTCCTACTACTACTTTCCTTCCATCTCCAGCTTGATCAAGAACAATGTCCTTCAGAAACTATTTAGTAACCTTTCCTGTAAAAAAAAAAAAAAAAAAAATTCAGGGTAGCCAAAGGTAATCAATAAAATATGAACAGAATGATGAGGAAAACAATGAAAACCTCAAAAAAGAGTTTGAACTAACTAGAAATAGTGCAAATAATACAAATCAATATTCAGAAAAAAAAAACCAATAAAATATTTTTCCTCTGTGTTAGATAAGGTAGTATTTGCTACAAAATAAAAGTTTGGAAATAAACTAGAAAACAGAGACAATTTCTCGGTTCATATATATTGCTTAAATAAGAAATTATGTAAGAAAAAATAAAAATAAAAAAATGTTGTAGTGGGACAATACCAACCTCATATTTCAGCAAATTGTGATTATCATTGAGATCACTATCATCAATGAAAACTATCATAAAAATCCTACACATTCTCAGAATCATCATCATCTATTGACTCACTTTCGGTATAGTCGATATCTTCTTCTGCATGTTCATCGCTGAAGATCATTTCAAAGTGAAGGAAGTTTGTTTCCCAAGGTAATAAGAACATACTAATCATGTCGAACCCGCAATGTTTTTCCAAAATAGATCATTCATTTAAAAAAAAATAACATAAGTTAATATATATATATATATATATATATATATATATATATATATATATATATATATATATATAATTTTAGAATGAATAAGGATGAAGGATACATGACTTGGTTATCATTGCCACACTCCAAAAAGTAACCACAAAGAGTTACTGCCCGTTTACCCATAACCTGAAATCTGACCTTTTCAGTAAGATCAAATTCTAAATCCAACGATATCGACTCTTTATGATCCGTGAATGTACATATGATGATCCCGGCTTTGTTCCCCACATAGCACCAAACAGAAGTCTTGCGAGGGCTACTCTCAAATTTGTTTTGATAATAATCCAAAGTTGCCTATATGTAACAATATTCAAATTTCTAATCATTTCTTCGAACGAGCATAAAAAAACAAATAGAAATGATAGTTGTGATCATGAGGGTATAAACATTACACAATCACTTTGAAAAAAGTAAATAAATACGATATTTACATTAAAATAATTAATTTTTTTAATAGTAGATCTCACTCTTTTTTAAAACGATTGTACGATACTTACACACTCTGTAACGGTACGTAGCATTAGTCAAAAACAAAGGATGCTAGATGGAGAATTAAAAAAAAAAAAACCAATTTACATACCCTTGTTACGCGAAGTCTTCTTGGAGTGTCAGATTTGCAGACAGTCCTACATTTACTTGGCGTTATCCTTTTCCCTAAAACAGTAGAGAAAATATATATAATAGATAAGAATCGTTTTCAGTTTTCGTCTAAAACAAAAAATGAGGCAAAATTTACCCCAGAAAGTCATGCTTCAAATCTCTCTCTCTCTCTCTCTGTCTGAGTCTTTGTGTTCGATCGTCTCTCTCTGTCTCTGTCTCTCTCCCTCTGAGTCTATGAGGCAAAATATATATAACAAAACGTTCAATTGAAGGGGAAAAAATCACCTTTGGGACCAATTACCGCCAATTACTTAATTTATTACATTGTGGAAGGTAGAGAGACTGACCAGTTACAGCCAATTCTTTTTCAGGGTTTTTTTTCCTTTCTGTGCTTCCCAAGCATGCATGTTTCAACTTTCAAGACAAAATTCTTTTACACAGCCTTGCAGAAACGTCTCTCGTCAATATGACCTGGTATAATGCGTCTGTTTGTTTTCTTTTTCTTTTTTTCTTTTTTTGAGCAAGTTGGCTACTTTAATATAAAAACCATAATACAGGCGTACAAGGACAGGAGGGTTTAGTTATACAGATAGATAAGGTGGGTATGGAAATTCAATAAAGAAGATGAAATTTAAATTAAAAGGATGTTATCAAAGGCCTACGTCGTTGTTGTCCATTGCGCCAGATTGTTTTCGTGTTAGGAGAAATATTTTCAGTTTTTTGGCACACAAAATAATTTCCACATATACATGTAGATTTTAAATGGATTTTTGGTTAAAACATTTTTTTTATGAAACACTCTAATTTAAAACTTTTTATTTCGTATGCTTTTAATTTGAATTTTACTACTTGGTTTTCACACATCACACTTATTTTTATTTTATTTTTATAATTGTTTTTGTTTTATTCATACTAATTTAGTTGAGTTCTTTTACTCATCATCTATATACTACATACTTACTAAGAAAAAAATAAAATAAAATAAAAAATAAAAACTCATGTGTGATATGAGTAGGATTTTTCTTTTGATTTTGGTCGTTTTGATCCATTAAGTATATCTTTAACAATTTGCTAAGTATACAATGACAGCCAGTAAATGATCAAGTGAGATGTTAAAAGTTTAAAAATTAATTAAAAACTAAACTAAGAAATAAAAGTTGGCACTAGCCCTGAGGAATTAATGCATCGTCTCTAGGTACCAACCGAGGAAACTTTGGTCACAACTCGAACGTTTCAATTCGGGCATTTTTTTTAATCTATAATTCCTTAATATTCTTTGAAACTTTTTTATATTCACTTCATCATCGGAGTTGATAGGGAATATTTAATAAATAAGCTATTAACAGTCTACTAACAAAGTAACTAAAATTATTAACATTGATATTATAGTAATTAATAACCTCTCACTTTATTTATGTTAAGATTTATGGAAAACTCTGATAATTTTGGTATTCATTGAATAGGTATCCAGTATGTATAGATGTAACTATATAGGTACATGTTCTGGACGTGACATGCATGATTGTTGATCATGGATGTGATGATAAAGTAATTGATCAGAAGTTTTAATATTTTTAAATGTTGGTGTATTATTATATTATCCAATGACCCATTAAGCTTAAACACGTGTGTATATATATATATAAATAGTGTAAGTGATGGGTTCAATAAGTACCTAGGATTCCCTTTTGGAGATCAAACATGCAGGTCGAAAAAATAGATAAGAGAAAATGAAAAGTTTCTCACATGCAAGGAGCAGTAGTACTATGCATTACGATCATAGACACTAATTTTGAACGAAAACAAGAGGCACAACTTTACACCAAAAGCATGGAAGCTCAATTAATATATGACTTCAATCTCACACTGCTCAGGAAAATAGCCTGGACCACAAGCACACAGGGTAGCAGTCAGTTCGTGAAAATTCTCAATAGTAAATATCTTAGAAGATCCACCTAAAGCCTCATATTCATGAGTCCATGACTATGGAGAAATCTATTTAATTATATAAAAGTCAAGTTCTCAATTGCTGAGTTGTCTTTCATACCATAAAATAAGGAAACTAGCCTCGTTTGTTTTCGGAGATGAGATGAGATGAGATGAAAACTTTTGAGATGAGATGAATTATTTATTTTATTTTGTATTGAAATTTGAAAAAGTTGTAATGATTAGGTGAGAGAAGATGAGATAAATTTGAAAAAGTTGAATTGTTTATTTTATTTTGTATTGGAATTGAGAAAAGTGTAATGATGAAATTGAGATGAGATGAGATGAGATGAGAGTTTTCTGAAAACAAACCAGGCCTAAAAGGTGCAAGTGTGAAATGAGAAGGTGAGTCTGAAAAAGAGGTGGCATAAGGTGAAAAGAGAGATGAAAACCAAGTGGTAAGTCAGGAGACATCAACACCGCACTTCTCAACACGTTTCGAATGAAACGCCAGCCTCTTCCTTCTTTTTATTAATTTGTTTTGTCTTTTGCATGCAGGTTTTGGCAAGAACGTGCGTGAGTGGTCTTTTTTTCTTTCTTCGGTTTCCTCTTCTCTTCATTTGTTTTATTTCTTTGCACCTCTTCGTTCGATGTCCATAGCTTCCTTCTGTCCTCTTGCGTTCGGCGTCCGTAGCTTTTTAGCCTTTTCGTGTGCGTGAGACACCAACACCGCACTTCTCAACTTGTACCGATAATCCTAGTAGCAATATTCCTCTCAGCCGTAACATCAAGGTGCATATTTTCTTTCGTTTGAAACATTAGTTACTGATCTGTTTGGTTAATTCATCAATGATTTTTCTATTGTTTATTTATTGTTTCCTTCCTTTGGAGTACACTGTGTGTGCGTGTGCAGAAAAGGAGTAGGATGGAGAAGATCGAAGAAGATTTGGCCAGAGTTCGAGCGGCTATCCAACGGTAGCGTTCGGTCGTACTTTGCTCTCCCGCTCGATTACCACGATTTTACACTGCCATGGCCTCACATAGACCCCACGGGGAGGTTCTTACCGATGGGTCGTGGGCCAGAATTGGGTGGGTTTGATAAGCGGTTCCCACTGCTTACGAGTCCCAGAGGGTTTAGCAGGCAGGATTACTGGAATTCGCTTGGACTTAATGGGCGTGGGGCCGTCGAGGAATCAATGAAGAGGAAGTATAGCAAGGAGGATGAGTTTGCGCAGCACGGGCACCCGAACCGGCTTCCGTTTGGTTCCGCCAGTGACCGAGGCAAGTCTTGGGCAGGAAATAGGGGTCCGTTTAACCGGGGTGATGAATATAGGGCATTCAAGTACATGAAGGTTGGTGGTGGTGATAATGTGGGTCTAAAGCACCTTGAAGTTGATCAGAACGGATTTAAGGCGGTGTTTCTTCAACTTGCAAAGTTAGTCAATGAGAATGCGAGTCAAAGGAAAAATTACTTAGAGGAAGGAAAGCATGGGCAGCTTCAATGCATTGCTTATGGCAGGTGTGCTTGAGTCAAGTTGGATCCATTTATTTCCTTTTCTTTTATTTGTTTTAAATTCGTTGCTTTGCTTTGCTTTGAAAAAAGCCCTAGATAAGTTTTTTTTATTCAAAAAAAAAAGATAGTGAGGAAACATACATCGATGTGTTTACAGGAATGCATACGCCTTTCATCAGTAATGTTTGGAATAAATTCTTTCTGTTAATTTTTCATAAAGGGCTGTTGAAAATGTTTTGCATTTCTGGGTGGGTTAGTTTTAGATTGCTTATAACAAAGTGTTTTCTACATCTGCCGAAATAATAAGTTTTTCAAGTCCATCTTCGGCAAATCTATAGACATTTTTTTTCTGAGCGGTCTACATTCCAGCGAGCGAAAACGTTTTCCAATATGTTTCTTTGTTTGTTTGCTTGCGGCCGTACATGCATGCTTTTGTGCCTTTAATTTGGGCCTCCTCCTTTTGGCCATATTATAATTTGATTATGAAATCTTTATTAGTGAAGTGAACTCTTTTATATATTTATGTTTTATTTTATATATATTTAATATTTTTCTTTTAGTTGTGAAAGTATTATGTATAATAAATTATTTAGAATTATAAAATTTAACATAAATAGCAATCCGCGCAATGCGTGGGTTATAGACTGGTTTATTAATAATCCAAGAGCTGATACAAAAAGGACCTTGCATCCAAATCGAAAATGGATATGGCTGAACCCATGGATCCCAACCTGCATAGTGTTATTGAAATCCAAAAACATCCTACTTTCACATGTAGACATCATGGAACCTGACAAATACTTCGGAAGTTTCTCAACCAAGTCAGCATACCAGGTCATAACCTATAATTCGGAAGTTTCAATTCGGGCATTTTTTTTAATCTATAATTCCTTAATATTCTTTGAAACTTTTTTATATTCACTTCATCATCGGAGTTGATAGGGAATATTTAATAAATAAGCTATTAACAGTCTACTAACAAAGTAACTAAAATTATTAACATTGATATTATAGTAATTAATAACCTCTCACTTTATTTATGTTAAGATTTATGGAAAACTCTGATAATTTTGGTTTTCATTGAATAGGTATCCAGTATGTATAGATGTAACTATATAGGTACATGTTCTGGACGTGACATGCATGATTGTTGAACATGGATGTGATGATAAAGTAATTGATCAGAAGTTTTAATATTTTTAAATGTTGGTGTATTATTATATTATCCAATGACCCATTAAGCTTAAACACGTGTGTGTATATATATATATATAAATAGTGTAAGTGATGGGTTCAATAAGTACCTAGGATTCCCTTTTGGAGATCAAACATGCAGGTCGAAAAAATAGATAAGAGAAAATGAAAAGTTTCTCACATGCAAGGAGCCGTACTATGCATTACGATCATAGACACTAATTTTGAACGAAAACAAGAGGCACAACTTTACACCAAAAGCATGGAAGCTCAATTAATATATGACTTCAATCTAACACTGCCCCTGGACCACCAGGACACAGGGTAGCAGTCAGTTCGTGAAAATTCTCAATAGTAAATATCTTAGAAGATCCACCTAAAGCCTCATATTCATGACTATGGAGAAATTTATTAATAATCCAAGAGCTGATACGAAAAGGACCTTGCATCCAAATCGAAAATGGATATGGCTGAACCATGGATCCCAACCTGCATAGTGTTATTGAAATCCGATCCAAAAACATCGTACTTTCACATGTAGAATTCATCATGGAACCTGACAAATACTTCGGAAGTTTCTCAACCAAGTCAGCATACCAGGTCATGACCTCGGCATCATTTCAAAAAATGTTGATAAGGAGAAACATCGATTGCGTGTAGGGTTATATATACTTATAATTTTATTTATAAAAATATAGAAGACTTATTTTCTCAATTTTAATATTAATTTTAAATTTCATAATTTTTAGTACAAGTAGAGGACTAAGTTTTTTTTTAAGTACAATTATCTTTAAATTTTTTATAATTTTTTCTTAAATACATGTAATTATCATTTCTCTTGTTATAATAATTTCCTTCTCGTATTGCGTTGGTAGCAATCGTTAATGTTTTAAGATTTGTGAATTACTCCCTATGTAGGTCGTTTCGTCTTACGAGGATGTTAATAATGGCAGGGACGCCAGTGATAGATGGAAAAGCACATTATATGTTTGGAAAAGTGCATTGTGCGAGATGAATAACCTCGTCTCGACGTCTACATTCAACTAATCAAACTAAATGCATGAGTTCACTTAATTAACGTAGTTTTCTAGTTTTTGTTTTGCTGCCCGGTAATCCACTTTCATAATTAGGACTGGCTACGTCTTACAGAAATTGGGACGGGAAATAAATAAGAAGCCTGGAAACACCTTTCAGGCAAGTTTTTCGTGACTATTTCTATATATCCTCTTTGTGACCGATTGGGCAGGATAAAGAGGGCTGCCCGGTAAGTTTGCACATCAAATAAGATTGCGCGGATGCTTAAGATAGATTGGGTCATCAGTCTAGCTAGATATTGTAATGCCCTCACCCGAGAAAGTGGATATTGTATAATGAAAACAACATCCATGTTCCAGAGTCTCGAATGAATTCGGAATTATCATTTTAAAGATTTTGGATTAAAGAGTAGTCGTCATGAGACCATCGCGCAAAATTCTGTCCAAGTGATCGAGTAGTGTCCAGAATTTAGTAAGGTCGCACGAGCCAACATCATGTGAGTTGTGTGTAGAATAATGACATTGTTATTCAATTAAACATGTTCTCTCAAGTCAACGTCGTGCAAGAGTCAGCTTGAATATGAGAAGTTGGCATAAATTTCGTGTGAGCCTTCATGTGAATAGTGGCGCACCCACATTTAAAAAAAAAAAAAAATCTCTATAGGTTTTTATGTGTTGAAAGGTGTTAACATGTGTTTCGCATACCTTTGAGTCAAGTTCCAACAACTCAGATTTTTTAAAACAAGCCCTGCACATGAAAGAAAAGACTGCGGCTTTGAGAGGGTGGCCTAAGGGCCGAGTAACCTCCGAAACCAAAGTTCATAAATATTCTTAGAGGGTTGCAAATAAGTAAGAGAGTCTAGGGATCCAAGAGAAATTTTTTGTACCTGAAGCTAGATATTTATACTGGGGTGGGGGTGCTAATTGCCTCTCTCTCCACAAAGTCCGTGCCTTCCTTTCTGTTTCAGCTGTCAGACCTTCTTAAATGCAACGTGACTCTGTGTCGACTCCATAAATATGGCTTGTAACTTAGCAACAGTGCCATTAATACGGCGTGGTTCCCTGACTCCACGTCTAGTCTATTTGAGTTGTAGATGATATGATGTCGATGGATCAAGGGTCCTCCACATTTCCTGCTATGCTCTACGCAGGTTTCTGGGTTCCAAATGCGGCCACAATATGTCAGGCTGATATGTCTTTTCGACCATTTGGCACCCCTTCCTGGTGGACATTTCGTCCCCTACATGGATTTGGGGGCCCTTGGGCCAAGTATTGAGTCGAAGCCCGGTGGGCTTTAAGTAGTGGGGAAAATCCATCCCCTTACAGCTACCCTGTTAATTCCTTTCAGACGAAATTCCTTTTTTTATTCTTTAATCCCTTTGCTAAATCTCCCGACCCTCTCTGTTGTGTGCTGAGAGACCGTCCTCATTACACTCACGTGGCAATATGGCGTTAGTTACGTTTTTTCATTGAATGGTTCCCCATCGATTCCTGGGCCATGACTTCGTGTTATGCGTGCATTGATTCCGCACATCGTATTAGTACATATACTCTGCAGTGGTTGTGATAATCGAGAGATTCTGGTACTTTGGAGTTATGGCACCTCGGGGGCTTAAACGTTAACCCTGCCTATATAAGGGCACTCTTTCACGTTGAAAAATCCATTATACTCACTTTGTCATTTCTCCTTCCTATTTCCTAAGTCTTCATTTGCTTTTCTTCCGAAGTTCCTTTACATTTCCTTCCATCTTTCATGGCTCTGAAGAAATCTTCACGTTCTACTAGACGAGTGGGGATCTCTAGCGGTACTCATACCGCTAGAGGGCTATGGCACCAAGGTGGCAGTGTACCCCGCCATGTTCTCTTGCCGTCTTAGGTTGCCATTTTGCTGACCAGTGTGAGAAGTGCGTGGCTTCTTCGATTAGGATTCTGATCTCATGTTGCGTAATCTGGTGCCGCGCTTTAGAGGAGGTTGAAGCGGAATACCCTAACCTCACGACCCACGAGTTCTTCATTACTCATAATCTGGTGCGGAAGGGCCGGCACATCTATAGTTTCCAGTCGATTCAAGAACTGGCCTGAATAGAGGAGCAGCATGCAATGGTGAAGGGATACACCAAGAGGTTCTTCTTGTCAGGTGACGGATGGAAGTACTTGGTCGGGCAGACCATTAGGCACCTATTTTAAGTATGTGCCAATTGGGGTACCGTAGTTGATGACTCGATCAACCACCCTGAATCGAGTCCTAAGATGCTAAGACTGGGGATCATTCGAGCCTGGGTGAAGGCGCATCCCAGCGATGTTTCTTCGGAGGCCCTGTTGACGAAAGGCAGTCTGTGTCGATATTTGGCTCCTCCAACTAATATGCACTCGGATGCAAGTATTCTAATGAACCTGGTTGTTTCACCCACTCGCAGGCGTTCCCCAAGCCTGCCGATCAAGGGAAGGGGGAAGAGACCTCGTAGGGCATCGCCTGTTTCTGCCAACTTTGCTAAGGCCCCCATTCCGTCCTGGTACTTTAGATCCTGATGCCCCTAAGGGTGCCTGAAAATATGGTGCCAATAGCCAATCCTCCTCGCGCCGTGCCACAGGCTTAGAGGGTCGCAGTCGATGTTGCCCCTGCAACACAAGCCATTTTCTCGAGCAGCGCCTAAGTGGAAGAGGTCGATGTTCCAGGCTAGGGAATTGCGGCACCTAATGTGCCTGATGATGGAGTGGGTGTGGAAGCCATTGAAGAAGTCCCGGCAGACATTCAGATGACCGCGTTGCGTGGCCACGTCAACTATCTCCACAAGGTGGAGGGGAGAATACAGAGGCTATTTGTAGGGGAAAATTTTGCTCGCCACTTCCTCATATTCTCTTCATTTTTTCTTTCTTTCTTCTATGTCTTAACCTGGCTTTTTGATATAGGGGTTGGAGCATCTAGCGGCCTCCATTGTGGATAGCCAAGCGGACTTGAGGAACGAGAACCAGGACCTTTGTTCTTTGGTTCAAGTGGCCTAGCTGACCTGGTCAAGTCCCAGGGGGAGGTTGGTCAACTCTGCATTGAGGCCTTGCTTGCTTGCGAGGCTAGGGACAAGCTGCAACAATCCCTTAACCAGTGTCAGTCGGAGATGGAACGATTGTAGGCTGATGTTCGAGAACTGCACCGGCAGCGAGACATAGATGGTCTGTCGATCAAACGGCTCAAGAGCCAAGTTCAAAATCTTAACGAGTCAGTGACGATGAGGAGGAAGACTCTGGGGGAGGAAAGGCAGGGAAGAAGGGATGCAAAGGCTGCCCTGGAAGTGAATAAGCTGACCCTCGAAGGTCGCGAAGTTGTCCTCCGAAGCTTACGAGATGACCTATCTTATGTCTGTGGGGTCCGCAATGATGCTTGGAGATTCGGCAACGACGAAGGCTTTCAGTGGATGAAGACCTACATTCTTCAGAACCCTTAGTCTGACCTTCAAGCTATGAGTGTGGGTGATTTTCCCCCCCAAAAAGAGTCCCTGCGACGATGCGACATTCTTGGGAAGGGTCTGATTTCGAGCGGCCTTGGTGATAGTCCTGCAAGGAATGAACTCGCTTTATGAGGGCAGATTTTTTGAGCAAATCTCCTTGGGTGTCCTCCACTATTGGGGTCCCAGACCCCTTGTTCTCGTTCTTACTCTTTTGCTTATTATGTATCACTTGTTCTCACCCCTTCGCTTATGGGCTCAACTTCAAAGCCATTCTCCACAGCTGGCAAGCTATCTCAAGGGCTTCTCGAATGATGTGATCACCGTGCAACTCAATTAGTTGCCTCATTACATCCATGCCAATGTTTCAAGGTAACCTCGTGCCTTATTGACACGCCGTAATGGTGGAGACCTCTACCTGCTGCTTCATATGGAAGAGTGATTCAATCGAGCTTGGTTGCAATGGTGAACGGCTTTCGTCTGGTAAGCGATTCTTAACGTAGAAATCAATTCTGAGATGTTTCAATTCTTGATAGTATCTTCGTCATCAATGGAGATTTTGGCTTACCTTGCTTCATGTTAGTAGGAGAATAGTGTGGTCTTATGGTCTTTCTTGGTTAGTTCTGGCCATTTTACCGTCTAGGTTTAGGGTCAAGCGCTGCAACTTATTTTGTTGAAGATATGAGGTTCATGATGTAACTTGTTCCATGCAGTCTGACGACTTTATGCGGCTTTATGATGTAACTTGTTTCTTGTAGTCCTTAATAATCAATAAAAATTATTTTTCGTTGATTGTACCCAGCTATATGGTTCCCGCATTCTCCTTACTGTATCTTTTTCTTCTTCCTCTTTTTCTCCTTCTCCCTTTCTTTCTTTTATTTTTTAACAGGCTGACCGGGATGGAACTTGGTTGTGAGGGTTCGCCTCATGACATTTTTCGCAATCCATCCTGCCAATGCCCGGTGGCAATTGACAAACCCCGCCAATTTGTGGCCTTTCGGCTTGCATTCTTTCTACCAGCCCCGTTTGTGACACAAGGGACTTTTACATTTTCTTTGTTAGATTTTTATTCTTCATGTTGTTGTTAAGAGCCCGTGGTGACCTTATGCTCGTCTTTTCATCGTAAGGATTAGTGTTGCAAACCCAGGCTTCCCGGCTTGTACTGGGTGATACTTGCTGGTGTTGCTCATCCTGTGCCACCATCGTTTATGGTGAAGACGTCTTTGTTTCCTGCTTCCTTGTTCGAGCAATCCATTAACTTGGCCTGCTCTCCACTGAGGAAAGGTCGGAATGCCTCACACAAAACCGCCTCTTTCACCCCCGGGAAGGTAATTCGAACCGTGACGTGGCTTAGTCTGCTCCTTTGCCACAGTGGGGGTCGGGGTAAATATTCTGGTAGCCTTAAAGCTGGACCCGTGCTTTGTGGTGGGAGGGATAAGGTAACCTTCAGGCCAATTTTTTCGATAATATCCCACAGGGAGGTAAGTCGTTCAGGTGGTTTGCTACCAAACCTGCTCCCTCCGTTGACACCGTGGGGAAGGGTAACTTTGGGTCAGGCTGGCACTGATCCCATACTTCATCTTTGTGGGGGCAGGGGTAAATTATTCGAGTAGCCGTGAGGCTGATCCCGCTCTCCTCTACTCGAGGGATAAGGTAACCTTAAGGCATGCTTTTTCCTATAATACCCCGTAGGGAGGTAAGTCGTTCGGATAGTCTGTTATTGAACCAGCACCTGCCCATTGACGCTTATGAAAAAGGTAAAAAAATTTTCCTTTGGATAGTTGAGGACTAACCCGCATTCCACCATGGGAAGGATAAAACAACCTTTAGGCCTACATTTTCCTATATTTCCCCACGAGGAGGTAGTTTGGACCACAGCGTGGTTGATTTGCTCCTTCGCGGGAAGGTAAATTGTTCAGGCAATTTGTTCTGAACCCGCTCCCTTCTGTTGACATCATAGGAAAGGGTAAATCTGGGCCATGCCTACGCTGATCCCACACTTCGTCATAGCGGAGGTCGGGCTAATTTATTCAATGAGTCGTGGGGCCAATCTCGCTCTCCTCTATGGGAGGGACAAAGCAACCTTTAGGCTTACCTCTCCCTATGATATCTCATAGGGAGGTAGCTTGTTCGAGCAGTCTGTTACTGGACCCGCTTTAGCCTATTGACCCTTATGAAGAAAGTAAATTTCTATCTTCGGGTGGCCTAGGACTGACCCGCACTCCTCCGCAAGAGGGATAACACACCATTTTCGGCCTACATTTCCCTTTTTGCCTCTCGAGGAGGTAAGTTGTTGATATTTTCTTTTAGTGAAGTTGACTTTGCTAAGGGGTAGACTAGTTTGCTCAGGAAAGAGTTCACTTGGTGCATTACATTATGTTCCTGAAATAATCATTGAGACAAGACAAAAGTATTTTTTATTATGGCCGGTAACAAGTGCATGGGGACATATAAAAGCTATGACAAAAATCTGGCTTAGCAGTAATATTTCCGTAGATGCTCAGCATTCCAAGAGTGAGGCAGTTCGTTTCCCTAGGAGTCAAGACGATAGGAGCCCGATCGATTTGTGGTAGTGTAGTTCTCGTTTCCCTGCACACCTTTGGGCTAGACATCGACAACTCAGGTCTTCTAAAACGAGCCCTGCACAAGATAGAAAAGACTACGATTTTGAGAGAGTTGCCTATAGGCCGGGTAACCTCTGATGCCAAAGTTTGTAAATATTCTTGGAGGATATCAAATAAGTAAGACAGTCTAGGGATTCGAGAGAGATTTTCTGTACCTGAAGCTGGCTATTAGTACCAGGGTGGGGGGGTGTTAATTGCCTCTGTCTCCACAAAGCTCGTGCCTTCGTTTCTGTTTTCACTGTCAGACCTTCTTTAATGCGGCGTGGGTCTACGTCGGCTCCATAAAAATGGCGTGTAATTAGCAATAGTGACATTAATGCAGCGTGATTCCCTTACCCCACATCTGGTCTATAAGAGCCGTAGATGATTTGATGTCGATGGATCGAGGGGTCCTCCACATTTTCCACTTCGCTTTGTGCAGGTTTCTGGATTTCGAAGGCGGCTGCAGTATGTCAGGCTGATATGTCTTAATTCAAATTTGATGGAAAAATTAAATTAAAACGAAGATAAAACATTATCTTTTTTTTTTGGGCTTTATTAATCAATTGACATGTATTTCTATCCTTAATCATCGAACAATAGGGGTGCTCTTCTAATCATTTTTTAAAAGATTACTTCAGCACAATCCACCTTTTTTTTTCTTTTTTTAAATAATTGCTAAAAGGAACATTCCCTATTCATATATTTTCATGAGCAAATAATTAATGAAGACACTTCATTTAAAGAAACTATGTTTTTATGTAAACCCCACAAATGCCAGATTTAAAATCTAACTTGTAAAGAGCCAAAAGAAATGAACATTTTTACGTAGGTGAATTTTTTTAGACTTTAAAAAACATTTTGAAATTCCAAAAAGATTTTATGAATCGAGCGATCAATTAGGATGTAGTTCATTAATGTAGTTAGATCCTGATCCATTATGATGATTAAGTTTCCTTTTATTTAATTAAGGCACTTAGGAATATAAGTTTGCAAAACGAACTGCACCATTAGACTTAGATGAATATTTAGGATTTTATGGTGCAATAAAAAATTTTGAGTTTTTCAGGTGAATAGTGGAAGAGAGTGCCTTTCTATTTAATTAAGGCACTTAGGAGTATAATTTCAAGAAACGTATTGACTCGTAGAAATATTTAAAATTTTATGGTGCAAAAAAAAATTTAGAGAATTTTTGGGTGAATATTAACACCAAAGTGAGTGCAACGTGACAACTAGTTCAAACAGCTGTCAAATCACTATATAGGATGTCAAATCACTAAGGATCGTTATGATTACTTTTTAGTTGAACACATGACACGATCATAGCCACTCATATGAATAGTGTTAGGACACATGTCAAGTGAAGGACAAATGTGATGAAAATGAGTGTGATTCAAGCCATGCCACTATGCCTTTTACACCAAACACTATTTCATCCAATCAAAAGAGGGCTTCAACCCTAATGAAGCCCCAACCATTATTATCCAACCGACACCCTAAATATCATGTGATAGCTGAAACCCTAAACTTGATTTCCAAACCCTAAACCACTCGATTTTGATAAGTGTTTTATTGCTTAGTTAAATGACTTCTTCATGCAATTAACCAACTATGATGACCCAAGCTTGACTATACATTTTCATAGATTATTTAGTTGCCATAGTTGTTCAAGGGCCTTAGAATTTCTAGTTTGAAGGAGAGGCCTTCGATTTTTGGATTGAGCAACTTAAGCCCAAGTGAAGCTAACCTTAGAAAAGCCTTGTAAAATTCAGCCCCTATAAGGAAACCTAAGTCCAATGGCCCAAAGCCCATGACCCAAGCCCTTGCCACTAATGCCATGTGTCACACATACATAGCACTATGTACCTAGTCAAGCTAGTGGGCTAAGGGGTGAGAGAGAAAAGTGTTGGGAAGCCAAGGAATGGCTTGCACACCTACCCTAATGAGCATGCCACTTGTCTTTCATGCAAGGAAGCCTTCTAGAAGATGAGATGACAAGATGACCTAGAGAACACCAAGAGGCATTGGGCCAATTCACCCACCTACACCATGCCATTTGGCACATGTTTGAGTTCCAAAATTGATATCTATGGGTAGTGGAGTTTAGGGAAGGCAAAGAGAATATTTTGCATAGGAAAACCCAAGGAACAAGAAGGGATTTCCATTTTTTCCAAGGCCACATGCACACTCTAGTATTTTCTTTAGAAATTACCACTTGTCAACCATGCAAAGAGCTTCTAGAAAAAAAAGGAAGGGACTTTTTGCACAAAAAGACTAACCTGCCCCCACTATTTCGGCCACTACACTCACACATGCCACTTGTCACTTTAAGATACAAAAGGGACCAATGGTAAGTGAAGAGTCACCAAGGGAGTAGTATTATAAGATGAAGCATCAACTTGGGAAGTGGGAATGGAAGTGGACGGCTAGGGCATGGCACACACCTATGCCATGTGTCACTCATGCAAAGCTTCCCTTTCTGGGGAAAGGAAGAGACTTGGAGTTATTTTACCTTTATGTGATGAGATGTATTTTACCATAGTTGACAAAAGAGGTTTTCATAAATTTGTGCATACTTTTGAGCCACGTTTTTCCATACTTTCATGGTATACAGTGATGTGAGATTATTTGATGAGGCATACCAAGGAAAAGGCAGATATGAAGGAGATGTTTATTAACACTGACCAAATAGTGTCATTTACAACTGATACATAGACGTCCATACAGAATGTCAGCTACATATGTATCCCAACCCACTTTATTGACAGTGATTGGACGTTACACAAGTGGATTATTAATTTCAAAGAAATTATTGATCACAAGGGTTCATCCATTAGGGTGGAGATGGATGACTATATAAAATATTATGGGATTAGAAAAGTACTTTGTATCACAGTTGACAATGACCGCATAAATGACACTGCAAGTGATTGGTTCAGGCAGAATACAATGATAAAAGAGGATATCATTCATGAGCACAAGTTTATCCATGTTCAGTGTTCTGCTCATATCATCAACCTCATAGTCGCTAAGAGGTTGAAGGAGGTTGATGATTCCATTACCAAAGTTCGCAACCTTGTGAGATATGTGAGGATTTCTCTTAAAAGGCTTGCCCAGTTTAAGGCAATAGCCGAATAACTTGAGATCCCAACATCTAGTTTGTTGAGTTTGGATATTCTGACTCAATAGAACTCTACATACATGATGTTGGATGTGTCACAGAAGTACCAATGAGCATTTGAGCAGATAGAGTTTGAGGATAGGGGCATGAGGTAAGCTTTGCTGGAGTTAGTAGGGGGAGAAGGGGGCTCAGTTCGTTGGGCACATTTGATTGACCAATGTGAGATATTTTATTCAATTTTTAAAATTTCTTTATGAAATAAATCTGTGGATATCTAGTACCAAATATGCTATTGTGAACATGTACTTCGACGAGTTCTCAAGACTTTATGATCACTTACAATAGTGTTGTGTTGACACTGTGGGATTGCTGAATGCTATGGTCATGAGGATGAAATCAAATATAATAAATATTGAGAGATTGTTGAGAAGATAAATAGATTATTATTTGTGGTTGTGATCCTTGACCTCTGATATAAGTTGGTTATTATAGAATTTTAGATTAGGGACGTCCTCGTGGATGAGAAGGCTTATGAGTTTATTAGAGAGCTCAAAAGTGATATTGACGACTTATATAGCTATTACAACAGCAGTGGTCAATTTTCAATTGAAGGTGGTAGCTCTTCACGCTGGACTGACTCAACATCTTCTTTAGATGACACACAAACATAGAGTTCATATGTTTTGATGCGACAGTATCATCAAATCCGTGCATTGAGGAATACTATGCAGTGTAGGTCTGAGGTTGAGTATTATTTTATGGAAGATGTCAAGACACCTAAATGATGGGAACCAAGGTGGGCCTAGTCTTAAAGATCATTTGCAAGTTTCAGATGGGCTAATTAGATGATCAAGAGCTAAGAAGATCAAGGAAGCAAGACAATAAATTAGTCTAGGATAATTGGGCCTGAGGATGCTTGGCCCACATGTCTTATTTTTATGAACTAGGATTTTTGGGAAGGTCTTGTATTCTGGCCAAGCACTTATTTGAAAAGTTACATTTTTAGGAACTAAGGTTTTGAAGAGAAGTACTGTAGCCGCAGTACTGTTCACGTGGCACTATTCATCTAGGGCTATTTTTGGAAGAAAAGGGGTTTATTTTGGGCTAGGGTTTCAATTAGGTTGTTAAATACACCTTGTAGCCTCATTTTATGAAGTTTATGAAATTTGATGAATTTATTCATTGTGAGTTGAGTTTTACTCCTCTTGTTCTTAATTGAACTTTTGAACTTATCAAAGGTAAATCACAACCTTTGTGACGTTCCTCCTTGTAATTTGGGTTCTTGAGACAGGTTCTTCAACGGGTCTAGATTTTAATATAATCTAGATTCTTGAAACGAGTTCTCATCGGGTCTAGATTCTCCATCCATTAACTTGAGTTTGGCTTTCTTGGGTGAGTTTTCAATTTGATTATGGGTTTAAGGGATTCATTTTCCCGCTGGTTCATATCATCTAGTATCAGAGCTCAGTTTCCAATCAGGTATGATTCTATCTTTTACTTATTGCATCTTTAATTCTAGGATTTTATTGTTTTAGGGTTGCAAAAAAGAAACAAAAAGTACGCTGCCGAAATTCTTAGGGTTTTGGGTTTGGCTGAAATTTGCATCACCAAGGGTTTCTTGCATCTCTAAGTTTGTCAATTGTTTGGAGTGTCGTTCCATTGATTATCTTCTATTTCATTGTCAATTCTTATGCGTTTGAATTCAATTGCTTGATTTTCAATTGAATATTGCTGTTTGTGATTGAATTGGAGAAAAAGAAAAAGAAAAGAAAGGAAAGGAAAAGAAAAAAAAATCGAAAAAAAAAATTCAAAAAAAAGAAAAAGAAAAAGAAAAGGTAGCATACTCATAGGTTGTTACATAGTTACAACAAAGAGAAAGAAACACATTTGTTGATTGAGCGTTATCATCAAAGGGGCTGAAAACATCTTTCTAGTTGGTATCTTTTTTATCATTATTTTTTCCCTCGTATAAATTTCTTGTGTCTCGTGTCATTTTATTCATTCCTTATTTCTTGTTCTTGTGTCTTGGATCTATGTTACTGGTTGGAATAATACAAGGTTGTATTGTCTTGATTTAGTTCAACTAGTTCTTAAAGAACTTGAGCGAGAAAACTATTGAGGTAAAAGGCAAGAGAGTGTGAGACTATTATCAGGAAAAAAAGGCAATTAAGTGTAAGACACGAGTGGAGTGCCATTATTCGAGTGTAAACACCTAAAGGAGTGTGTGAGGTTTTCCACTAACATTCTTTTTATGCAGCACATTATGATATCTCATAGGAGTGACTAATCATCAAAAGGGATGGCAGATAACTCGTCCTTTGTGTTGCAAGCCATGCAACAACAGTTTGAGCAGTTGAACTTGGTGTTAGGTGAAGTGAGGGATAGGATGGATCAACGAGAAGTCCTGATTAGAAATCTATAAGGTGGGAGAGATAGGCGGCGACGTGAGCCTAGTGTTGAAAATAAGTATAAGAATGAAGAGTATGGTGAGTCTCTTGTTGCCAGGCATGCTCTCAATACACAAATTAAGATAGATGATACAAAACAGTAGAGCGAGAACACTTTTCATACTAGATGCCACATCAACAACAAGGTATGTAGTATGATCATTGATGGGAGGAGTTGTTTTAATTTTGCTAGCACTACTTTAGTTAAGAAATTGAGTTTACCTACCTTGAAACACCCTAGACCATACAAGTTGCAGTGGTTGAGTGATTATGGGGAGGTTAGGGTAAATAAGCAAGTTCTAGTTTCTTTTTCAATTGGGAAATATAAGGATGTGGTGCTTTGTGATGTAGTGCCTATGCATACTGGCCATATCTTGTTGGGGAAGCCGTGGCAGTATGATAGGAAGGTGATCCATGATGAGTTAAGGAACATGTACTGTTTTAAGAATGATGGAAAAACAATCAAACTTGCTCCTTTAACTTCAACACAGGTCCAAGGGGACCAACTGAAACTAAAAAGTGAGGATGCTCAAAGAAGAAAGAATGAAAGTGAGAGTGATCTAAAAAGCAAGAGTGAAAGTGAGATTGAGCTTAATAGCAAAAGTGAATGTGAGATTGAGAAAAAAAGAAATAGTGAAACCTCAAGAAGAAAAGATAATGAGTTGAAATATAATTGTGAGGCCAAGAGTTCAAAAAAAGATGAGAGTGAAAGAAAAAAAAAGAGTGAAAAGGAAAAAGAGAGTGAGAGGAAAAAAAGAGAATGAGATCAAAACATCAAAAGAAAGAGAGAGTGAAAAAGAAAATAGAGAGATGACTGAGAGTCATGAAAAAGGAGTTGAGCCACAAGAGGAAAAAGAAAGAGAGATTGCAGAGAGAAACACAGAAATAAAAGTGAGCTTTTATACTAACAAATTTAATGACTCTTTGCCTAGTGTTGTTTCTTTGTTGCAGGGATATGAGATCATGATTCCTAGCGGTGTGTTTAGTAGATTTTCACCTATTAGGGAGATAGAGTGCTACATTGATTTTGTGCCAAGTGCGACAATTCCTACTCAACCTCTCTTTGAAGAGCATGAGTCCTTGACGCACATGAAAAGACAAGGTAAGTTGAATAGAATGCATGCCAAATGGGTGCAATTCATTGAGACATGTTCTCATGTAATCAAGTATACACAAGGTAAGGAAAGTTTTGTGGTTGATGTTTTAGCAAGAAGGTATGTCCTTGTCATAATTTTAGATACAAAGTTATTGAGACTTGAATATGATAAGCAATTGCATGCTAATGATGATGACTTTACTACTGTGTATGGAGCTTATGAGAAGACATCGTTTGGTAAGTGCTATAGACTAGATTGGTATTTGTTTAGAGAGAATAAACTTTATGAGCCTACTAATCTTATGCATAAGATGCTAGTGCATGGATGTAGTTTTCTTGGTCATTTTGGTGTAAAGTGCATTTTAAACATGTGGCGTGACCATGGGTGTAAGTATTGCTTGCCATTCATTGAGTTTGCATATCATTGGAGTAGTCATTTTGGTGCAAAGAAGACTTTAGACGTGTTGCACGAATGTTTGTGGGAGTATCATTTCCCATTCATTAACATGTTGCATGAACATTTGTAGAAGTATCATTTGCCATTCATTAATGTGTTGCATAAAAGTTTGTGGGAGTATTGCTTGACATTCATTGACTTCACATATAATTGGGGTGATCATTTTGAAGTAAGGAAGACTTTAGATGTGTTTCATGAATATTTGAGAGAGTTTTGTTTGCCATTTATTGTGTTTACATATAATTGGAATGTTCATGCTACTACTAAAGTTTCACCTTTTGAAATTGTTTATAGTTTTAATCCACTTACTCCTTTAGCTTTGATGGTTTTGCTTGTTAATGATAGGAGTAGCTTGCATGAACCTTTACAAATTCTTGAGAAAATTAATCATAATGCATACAAAGTGGATCTTCCAGGTAAGTATAATGTTTCTGCTATTTTCAATATTACTAACATTTTCCCCTTTGATCCAGGTGGAGATTCGAGGTCGAATCCTTTTGAGGAGAGTGGGAATGATGGGAACCAAGGTGGGCCTGGTCTTAAAAATCATTTGCAAGTTTCAGATGGGCTAATTAGATGATCAAAAATTAAAAAGATCAAGTAAGCAAGACAATTAATTAGTCTAGAATAATTGGGCTTGAGAATGCTTGGCCCACACGTCTTATTTTTATGAACTAGGGTTTTTGGGAAGACCTTGTATTTTGGCCAAGGGCTTATTTGGAAAGTTACATTTTTAAGAACTAGGGTTTTGAAGAGAAATACTGTAGCCGCGGTACTATTCACGTGACACTATTCATCTAGGGCTATTTTTGGAAGAAAGGAGGTTTATTTTGGGTTAGGGTTTCAATTAGGTTTTATTTTAAATACACCTTGTAGCCTCATTTTATAAAATTTATGAAATTTGATGAATTTATTCATTGTGAGTTGAGTTTTACTCCTTTTGTTCTTAATTGAACTTTTGAACTTATCAAAGGTAAATCACAACATTTGTGATGTTCCTCCTTATAATCTGGTTTCTTGAGATAGATTTTTTAACGGGTCTAGATTTTAATATAATCTAAGTTCTTGAAACGAGTTCTCATCGGGTCTAAATTCACCATCCATTGACTTGAGTTTGGCTTTCTTGGGTGAGTTTTCAATTTGATTGTGGGTTCAAGGAATTCCTTTTCCCTCGGGTTCATATCACACCTACTAATGCATTTGATTTTAACATGGTGGAAGGTTAATTTCACCAAGTTTCTAGTCTTTCCCGAATAGCTTGGGATGTGCTAGCCATTCTTATCATTATGGTTGCCTTTGAGTCGGTGTTTAGCACCAGAGGTCTCATGTTGGATGCTTATCAAAGTTCATTGACTCCGACCACTATAGAGGCCCTCATAATTTGCATATAGAACTAGATAAGTGAAACCACCATTGGACTAGATATCGTTGATGCCGAGAGATATAGGCTTGAATTGGGTAACTTTATGCTTTTAAATGATTATTTACATATTTTTAATGTTTTAGTTATTTAACTATAATTTTTATGATTTTACAGACCTAGTTGTGAACCTTACAATAAGTGCGGATGACTGAAATAGACGCACAGTAGGATGGAGATCCCCCTTTATTGGTGAGAAATGAAATACCATTAGCTTACTTGCTTATTTGTTTTTATTTTATTTTTTTTCATAATGTTTGTTCTTATTATGGCTATACAAGTGGTGTATTATCTAACTTTTTTTAATTTCCAAAACAATGCAAGATGCTTGGAAGAGGCTAATGGTGCTGATGGATTTTTTGTTTTTTCACAAAATTGGAAGAGGCTATTGACAATTTCTAATCACTAATTTGATATTTTTTGTTTTATTCCGATACAATATTACATTTTAAATTGGTCGAAGACTTTGGTGAAGTTGGATATGATTGGTTGTGATTGTGATGGATAGATGGTTGTTTGGTGGTGATTGTGATTGTAGTAGTGGTGGTTGACAGGTTGTGAACTTTTGCATCACTGCATGCTTTGGAAGGCTTTGTAATTATGTAATTTACTCACTGCATTGTGATTGTATTTGTGTTGGTAATTTTGTTTTTTTGTTTTCAATTCTTGAAATAGGTATTTCAAAAATCGGACCCCAAACTCAGATCTAGGCCAATTGGGCCTTGGAGGCTTGTAGCCCAGTTTCAAATGGCAATTGAAACTAGGTCGTGGCCTTGTTGCTCACTCCCGTTCGAATTTCAAACTCCAATTGGAACTCTGACTCCTGTCGAGTCGGAGTCAAAGTCGAAGTTTAGAGGTGGACTTTTCGACTCTGTCGAAATCAGAGCCCATCCCTAATTTACGGATACGTAAGAATGATGTAAGAATTATCTGGTTTTGAAAATTAATGGCTTAAGAAATTGTTTGTGCGGAGATAGCTATTATTTTTCATTTTACGAGGAAAGAAACAAAATAAAAAAGCTTAGTAGACATTGCTTTTAAGTATTGGAACGGAAAAGAGGAAGGAAGAGCAGAGAGATGGAGCACCTCCCCCGCTGAGATTGGCAAAAGGAAGAAGCGGCTGTTATTGGGTGGGCTGTTAAAGAGAGAAAGAGGAGAGGTAGAGGGGCCGTTTATGAAGTGTAGCTGTGTAGGGATTGAAATTTGAATGCATATTTGATAGCACAAATAATGGGTGACGTGGGCACTTGTTTACTGCACAAACTTGGATATATACTCTTCCTGCTTGTCATTTCTGATAAAATTTTGTTCTTAAAATATATAGAAAAAACATTCCACTGCCGAATAGTTTTGCAAAAGAAGTAAAAAAGAAAGGAGCCAGTTTGCAAATCAATGGAAAAATAAATAAAAATCCATTTCTAGCCTCACGCAATATCCCATTGCAACCACCTGAGCCAACTCGCTGTCATCCCAAAAGAAAGAATAGATCATGCATGCAGTGGAATTGTCCTTGGATTATCAAACTTCCAGTTGACAACAGAATCCACAAGCAGATTCATAAACCGCTAAAGAAGCAATTTAAATACAATAGAATTCATGATATATCATGTAAAAACTTAAACCAACTTGCGTCCATTTCAAGGAATTTGCTCATCCACTCTAGATCTGAAGGCCCCTCCTCCTCCCTAGAGCTATTAAAGAAGTTATCTCCATTGAAACTAGCTTTTGAGTTCTCATATCCCTTGGAGGCCGTACCCTCTTCCCATCTATTCATGAGTATATTGCCCATCCCCATTCCATTGTTTTGATGATGATCAATTTGCACTCTGAGAATTTTGTTTTGTTTCTCCTTTTGCTTTATTTTCTTAGTCAAACGAGAATTCCAGTAATTCTTATCTCATTATCAGTTCGACCCGGTAGTCTTCCAGCAATCAAAGACCACCTAAATGATCACCAAATTAGTTAACTTTAAAACGTCGCAAGCAAATATATAATCGATTAAATTGCATATAAGGATAGTATAATTTATAAAAATTCTTCTTAGTTACTATTTATCACTCATCACTCTACACCCTATGAAAAATACCCCTACACGTTTTGAAAAAATTATAATGATGAGGTGTAGGAATGAATAGTTGCTGATGTATAACAGATGAACAAGAGACTTGCCTGTTTCCTAGGAGTTTATGAAGCCTAAGTATTAAATCCTCTTCCTGGTCAGATATATTGCCCCTTTTAATATTGGGTCTAAGATAATTCATCCATCTCAGCCTGCAACTCTTCCCACATCGATTTAGACCTGAAACAAACCGGAACTCCTCCATCAAAACCATTAACTCGAGAATCGTTCCTTTGGGTAGTAACTGTTAGAATTGATATGTTAATTACCTGCTTTTGCTGCAACTGTCTTCCACCTCTTTGGACCTTGGATTTCAATGACTCGAGCCAGCTTTTGGTCCTCTTCAGCTGTCCATGCTCCTCTATTACCATCTCTCAGCTTGGTGCAAAGGGGGCTTGCCATTACTCCTCTTCTTGTATGCGAAAGCAAGCTAGGCTGGCAACTCTTTACTCTTTTCGGAGAGGCAGAGAGTGATTTTGCTTAGTGTTTGCAAGGTGTACCTTTGTTCCGGAAGAATACAAACCGTAAGTAAACCATTTAAGGAAGAGCGTGAGGTTTGAGGGTAGAAATAATTTCTTAAGAGATGCGTGCTGTGATGATTGAAGGATGAGAATGATTGAGCCCGCCTGGTGACTTCACTGATTGTTCTTGGACCACCAATGTGGCACATGATGAATATAGAAAACAAAATTATAATACAGGTCAATGGCTGTTGTTATCAGGTTCAAGAAAATATTTGAACACACTGAAGATCCTTTTCTGCTTTCAGAAAGGAAATGGAAAAGATAAATTCTTAGGGTTATTGCATGTGATTTGTTCAGTTTTTAGCAGGGAATAGAATGATGACTACTAAGAAAGAACTTGAAGCAAACAAGGGACACGAATCCAACAATATAGCAGTCTTGTTGTAATAATGAGTGCCGTCTCGAGTATCATACCGAGAATAAAAAAGTAAACTCAAAAGTTGGAAGCATTAGTAATTGCAATGATTAGTTAGATACCGAATTCTGCGAAGATTAGGGTGGCGTCTATAGCCTTGTATACACGTGCACTTGCTCGTCGACTGTGACTGCTCATTTTCTTTTTCTTTTTTTACGGTTGGTCACGACTCTTGTATATACATTTTAAATCTTAAATTTTTATTTTTAAATTTAATGGATGATTTTTTAAATTGAGCCAAGTGTTTTAAGGTCTTTTAAATATTTTCATGAGTCCAAAATTATTTAAATGGGATATTTTAGTTTTATTGGACCAACTTTAATTTGCAAGTAAGCCTCTCTAATTTTAAAGCTCTGAAAATAATATAGATTTTAAAAATATATTTAAATGATTTTATATCTTTAGGAATATTTATTTAATATTCATTAGTAAACAAAGTTGAGTTTTCTATTTAATATATTTCCCTTCCCTTTCTCATTTCTCTATTTCTCTATCTTATTTCTCCATGTTCAATCTCCACGTGCCCTTGGATTAAAGTTAGGCATAAATGTAAGCCTAGGATCTATTTGCCCCAAAACTCTAAGGAAAAGTCTAAACGCAGGTGTGAGGGGGGCCTGCCGAGGACAGTCTCCTACGTGGACTAAAACGCTCTGTTTGGATTAAGTGATGAATCCCGTATTGCATTTGACAGATTTCTGAAGTGAATAGCTAAGTGAATAAACGGTGCGTCCCCCTCTTCTTCTCCATCTACTCGAGACAAATGCACGAAGCCTGTATCCTCCCCCCTTCCATCCGCTCAAGAACACCCACCAAGCCCTTCCGTCCCCATTACCTGGTTCGACATAACCCCAATCTCTCTACCTTTCTTCTCATCACAGATTTCTGCAGTCCCCACCCTTTCATTTGACAAACTTCCCAAGCCAAATATTGTTAAACACTAGCACAGATGAACAAAAGAAAAAGCTTTGTCAAAGAATCTTACCTGGTTCAACGTGAGGAGTGTAGCAGCAGAGGATCGATTTGATGGAGAGATGAAAGGTGGGAGAGGTTTTCGTTAAAATGAAAAACTGCAGGCACGGAAACATAATTCAATTTTTAGCTCTTTTCGATTTTTTATTTTTATTTTTTTATTATATAATATAAATGTTTTTGCCAAGTCAAGGGGTCTGCGCATACAGGTAAAAACCACGCTTGTATGTAGCAGAACCCAAACCCCAATCCTTCTTCTTCTTTCCTCTCTCTTATTTCCCCCCCCCCCTTCGTCCATGCTTCGTCTCCCTCTCGTAGCCCCCTAGTGTGCCTTCTTGCAAGCCAACCAGCGTCGTCGCTGCCGATAGCACCACCTCCAATGTCGTGCCTCGTCGGCAACAACCCCTTTGCCCCTCAGCTTCACCCTCAACCCATGAATCTCTCTCTCTCCCTCTCCTTCGTTCCCTAGTCCGCCCCTCTCTCAATTAGAGCTTTGCCATCAGCCACTAGCTATTGCCACCGCAAGCCACTAAGAAGAAAATGAGACCACTGGTGTCACTTTCTTAGTCTCCCTTTTCCCTCTCTTGGCCCCTCACTCTCTCACCATCTGTCTTCCTCTTTATTTCTTTCCTTCCTCAACCGCCACCCACAACCGCTTGCGACACTGCTAGTCACCAGCCATCAACCACCATTATGAGACGGGAACTAAAGCCTCCCCAAGAACCACAAACCCACAGCCCCATCACACCATCAACCATCGTCTTCCACCCCTCACGTCATCTCGGTTGTCCTTCAAAAAGCCTCTTTGCCAGCCACTACCTAGCCATGAGCAACCACCATGCCACCCATAATGAGTTTCCCAGTCACCAACTGAAACCACCATGGTCCTCTGCTCCTCGGCCTAGCACTACCGCCCCTGGCCAACCTCTACCATAGTCCCTTTGCTTTTTTCCACTACCTTGGACAGCCATAGGGAACATCACAAATATAGTTTCTCATCCTCTGCCTAAGTCACCAACACCACCAACCGTGCAACCACCGCGCCACCTGTTAAAGGGAACGCCAATGGCCAGCAGCGAAGCTCGGGATGCCTCAATCATCCAGAAATCCCCTTTGCACTATAAATGGCTCTATGGACTGACCTTGAATATGATTGTTGATGGAATTGTAAACTTTGTACTATTGTATAAATTGTGAAATGTGTTCCATTGTGGTAAACAGTGAATGGTATAATTGTGATATGATTATATGTTGTGTGAAGTGATGGGATTACTGTGCAGTTGTGATGTAGTTTGTGACATGGTTGTATGTTGTAAAGTGATGGGATTAAATGTAAAGTTTGTGATGTGTGAATTGATGGGATGATTGTGTAGTTTGTTAAGTGGCAGGATGCCATGTGAAGTGTAGGGATTGTGGAGGTTGGGAAAATGTGAGGTATGATGATTGTATTGGTTTGGGAATTGATGAAGCCATGGGTTTATGTTGGTTTGTTGTATATTAGGTTTAAACCTCCGTTTTTGTACATTAAACCAAGTCAATGTGTACTCGTGAGCCATCCTCTTGGTTTCCTTTAAAAAAAACCAAAACCAATTGGTACATGCCTCTCAGGTGTGACTTTCTTAGCTGTCCCTTTTTTTTTTTACAAGTCCTAGCCACTCCCTTCCTCATTTCCTCTTCATGGCATCAAGATATAGCCATCTCAAGCTCCAAGTCACAAATGCTATTAGGATTGAACTAGAATTACTACAAAGCATCATAACAACAGAATTTCAATCCTTGTAACTCTCAGTTTTGAGTTTAGTCTTCTATATTCCTTCCCTTATTCAACCTCTATTTTGAAGACTTTTAGTTGCTTAGTCCATGTTAATGAACTAGCAAATTCTAAATCTTTGTTAGCTTCATGACCCTTATAATAGAGGAAGCCAAAAATAAACAATTGGTAGTGCAATAGCTAAGACAAAGGAGCAACAACCAATGTTTTGAATACCGTACTGAATGTCGTACCGGTCAAGGCACTGGAACAAAATATTTTGGTACCGGTACCGTTTCGGAATAGTCGATATATGAATAAATTATATATATAAATGTATATATATAACTTATATTTCAAAATAATAGTCTATATATGAATAAATTATATATAAATACATAGATATATAAATTATAAATAGCTTAATTTAAATTGGAGGTCAAAAAATGAGTTTATAACTTGAAAAAAAGAAAAATAAATAAATTAAGACTGAAATATCGGCCGGTACCAGCCGATACAGCCGGTACGAAACACACAATGAATCTGTACTGGATCAATGGCCGGTACAGAAAATTTTGACCGTACCGGCCGGTACGATACGAAATTTAAAATAGTGGCAACAACTGCTCCACTTCTTTTCCTTCACACATCTCTTTTATCTTATGTGTAGCTAATTCCTACATGAAGAGAGTCTTAGGACAAATATCAGTAGTGGTCGTGTATCCATCCCCTAGTCGCCCTTTAGCATTTCACCAGTAGGGGGACACTTTCCCTCGCCTGTGCTCCCAAACAGCTCGCCTTATGGAAATCGCCCCTTGGGCTCAGTTGACCAAGTGAGGGACAATGCCTTTGTTGCTTTGTATCCCCTCCTAGCCATTGCCCCGATTCTCTTCCAGTGAGGGGTATGGATGAAATGGGTGGTTTCATGCCTTTCACTGGGAGGATGTTTGAACCATCGGGCCTTCTTGGCCCTTCAAGTTCTCATCCAATGGGCACCTGATTGAACTGCATTATTGCATATTTTATACATTTAAAATCAATATATTTTTAATTATTTTATTATTTTATCATTGGTTTTAGATGGAAAAATAGTTAAAGGAATAAATCCAAGTTATGATTTAAATTGATTAAAAGCATAGTTTATGCTTAATTTTATAACTTGTGATTTAATTGCACAATATTTCTTCACATGCACAACATACTTTTAATATTTTAGTCTAGCTTTATTTTATCTTTAATTATTTATTTATTTTCTTTTTCTAGTTTTATTTTTGTTTCTTTAATTATTATTATTTATTCTCCTTGTCTTATTTTATTTAACTTTTTGTTTTATTTTATTTTGTTTTTGTTTTTGTTTTTCAGCACCGGCTAAACGACATGTCGTTTGGTCGACAAACCAAAACGACATGTCATTTCTAATTGGACTGAATTCGGCTGTCTGAGAAAATGACTTGTCGTTTAGTCCCTAGATAAAAATGACTTGTCGTTTTGTCTATCGAATTAAATTGTCCTCTGCTAAACGACTTGTCGTTTAGTCCATAGACGAAAACGACATCTTCAACCTCCAGCACACGTATTCCATGCATGCGTTCAGACCGCCACCCTCCACTGCACCTCAGCCCAGCCGTGCCCAGCCTCCTTGTTAGGGACCCCGGTCCTGTCCCTAAACACTAAGTCCACGAGCTCACCTTGGTGATGATGGTGACCGAGTGTCAAGCCTTCTTGCTTGGCCTTGCACGTATAATGGCAATGATGGGTTCCTAGGTTGATGAAGGTATAGTGTTTAGTGATGGTAATGATGATGATGATGATGAGTTCGGGTGATCTAAGTGGCGAATATGCGTGTTTGATGCAATGTGGAACGGCTTATGGGTTGCCCTTGATGTTGGGCCCTTTTGGATGATGTTTAGGGTTGATATGATGAAGTTGGGCTAGGGTTTGAATGGTGGCTAAGGGGAATTTCGAGATTTGGAAGAGTTGGCTTAGGGTTGGAGTGTAGGATGAGATGTTAGGGTTGGAAGGATGTTGTTGGATGAGGCTAGGACTCCTTGATTGATGAGTCACTTTGGGAAAGATGGGAATTAGGTTAAGGATGAAGATGAGTTGTGTTTGAATGGGTTTAGGGTTGTTCCTTGAGTTTAGGGATTTGGAGATGGAAGATGGGATTTGAATATGGCAAGATAGGATGATAGTCTTTTGATTGATTTGAGTGGTTCTAGGGAATGAGTGGTTTGAGGGATTGGATATGGAAGATGAGATTTGATTGTGGTAAGATAAGGAAGGTATGATTTGAATATGGCAAGAGGTGGGAAGTCTTTGGTTGACTTGGGAGATTCTAGGAATGGAGTGATTTTAGGGAAGTTGAGTGATTGGAGGGATTGAGATTCGGTTTTGGCTATTGAGGTAAGTCTTGGTTGGCTAGAGATATTGTAGGGATAGAGAGGTTTAAGGGATTGACAATGGGTTGGCAATTCCTTAAATCAAGGGATATGGATTTGGAAGATAGGTTTGGGATGATGGGTAAGGTGGCTAGGGTTGATTCTAAATGGTAAGAGGCATGTGAGTTGTTGGGAAGTTGGTGTTTGGCTAAGGCAAGGGATGGATTTCGAATTTGGATTAATTGGAAGATGGGTTAAGGATTCCTAAGTGGTAGGAATTAACTTATGGGAGTCTAGGGTTAAGTTGGATGAAGGGTGGCTAGGGTTAGGTGGAATATGGAAGAAGGCTAATTTAGGTAAATGGCCAATATGGAAAATGTGGGATTTGGCTAGGTCAATGTAAGATTGAATGAAGGATAGATATGAGGTGATTAGGGTTCCTAAAGTTTAGGAATGGCTTTGAGATTGGTAGGATTTGTGGGATACAAGGGTTTCGGCTAGGGTTATTGTGTATGGTTGAGGCTAATTATGGTAGTGATGACAATTATGGAAAGTAGGGTAAACACTAGGATTGGTCGAATAGTGTATGTGGGAAGATCAAAATGGATGGAAGGAAATTTATGGATGAACACTATAGATGAACAATATGGATGAACACGCATGCACATTCAAGAACACAATGGTGAATAACTTCAACACCAATTCTAGAATGCACAAAGATGAATGGACTCAACAAAGGAATATGAAGACTCTTTTTTATGGTTTATATGGGTATTTTGAGAAATCAAAGAATACTAAGATTGAGACTTAGGATGTCTTTGATTTGCAAGAAAGTAAAGATGAACAAAATGGAAAATATTAGAACAAACACGAAAATATAAGAACAATTTATTTTTGGATTTTTGAATATAGAATGGAAATCATAAATACAAGAAGATAATTGAATCAACACCTATTCAATGAATTGCAAGATGATGAAACAAAGATCGATAAAAGGATAGATAAATAAATCACCATTGATTCACGAATTGCACAATGATGAAATATGATAGATTGAATCACCACCTATTCACGAATTGCAAGGTGATGATCCTCTACTAGGGATTCACGAATTTCACCCAAGTAGCCCAAGTGCTAAGCACCGAAAAGTGTTCTTCAAGAACACACCCAAACCGTTCCACAAAGGAAAAATGTCAAATGATCAAAGATGTAAAATGAAATGCCTAAGGGTCCTATTGATAGAGATTACAAAGTGGAAACCCCCAATAGGTCCCTTGAAATATAATTAAAAATAAATAAGGATAAATAAATGATATGGTCTTGCATGGCCAATGTGGCTTGTGATATGTCTTGGCCCTTGGTTGGCCTTGGCTAGTCTTGATTTTGGAAGTAACCCGATCTTTGTTGTCCATGCATGTCTAGGACCTTGTCCTAGGGCGGTTTTTGATGAGGTCCCAACACTCCTCCAGTGCACGCCGTCTCCATCATGAAGTACATCGTAAGTCACCTTCTGTAGCTCACATGCACAGCCCCGGCAACACCACTCCACGATACGCAGCACTTCCATTCACGGCCAAAAGTCCTGTAGCACTTCCAATCGCACTGCACCATCGTCATGCACAGCTTCCAGCGGGAGCAACAGTCATGCACGTCCCTCCAGCCTTCATGCACCTCCACGTGAAAGCCGGCAACAAACATCCTCTGTTTTATGAAGAGAAAACAGAGGAAGTTATTTCACATAGCCTCCACCTTGTGAGCATCAACAGCCTCCATGCACCTCCACGAAGCCGCAAGCCACATGTGCCCAGCCACCTCTCAGGCTCTCTCATTTCCATTACACCGAAAATAAATAAAAACTCATATGTATGCTAGGACGCACTCATACTAGGCAGAAACGAAGGAAGAAAACTCACGCGTCATTCAGAATATTTCTAAGATGATGGTGCTAAAACATACCACGCGAAGAAAGAAATAATAAAATATATATATATATATATATATATATATATATATATATAAGAAATGAAGAGCTTCGGACGGAAATACAGCAGGAAGAAAAAGAAATAAAAGTGCAAGTGCATGTTGCGATTTGCACATGGGTTGAATGAAAAGCAGAGAAAAAATGAGGGAAGACACTCACACGGACAGCTCGTAATAGCTGGGTGGAAAAATAAAAAAAATGAAGAAAAGAAGTGGACGGCAATAAAAGAAACACGCTGGGGGGCAAGTGGATCCTTCTTCCACCCAGCTATGCACAGTCTACATGTGGGAAACAAGACGCACTAACATGCATGTGACGCCGAAGTGAAGAATAAAATAAAGAAACGAACGTGAAGAACAATGCTTTCGGTGGATGCGAGTTGAAATGAAAAGAAATAAATACTGCGGGACACCGAAAGGAATAAGAAATATTTAGCGTGAATGAGTGGGGGACATGGGCCGGAAGATGCACTGCAAGATAAAGAAAGAAAAGTGGCAAGCAAAGATTGAAGGATTTTCGGTTCTATATAAAGGGCTGAGGAAGAGAGGGGAGACACATTACTTAAAATAGAGTTAATTCGAGAGAATTTTGCTGTGCTTGTGGACAGTTAAGTCCAAGTAAAACTAGGGATGAACTTGCACAATTGAGGGTATTTTTATTTTATTTTTTATTCATGTGATTGTTCTTTATTAATGCAAATTCTTATTTATCATTTTCTAATTATCAATAGTATTTTCTTATCTCTAAATAATTTTGGAATTGATTCCTTTCATAGATTCAGTCATGCTTTTTTTATAGAATGGTTAAAATCCTTGATTATGTTTGGATTAATTCATTGTCTTTATTGATTTAATTCTTTGTTGCAGTATTGCCCCTGGGTATATTGTCGTCGCTAGGTTTGTCAATAAAGATGATAATTCACAAAGTTTTAAAAAGTAGTGAATGATTTATCAAAGAGTTATCTTTCGATTAAAATAGTTTGTAATTTTATATCTTCCAATTGGGGACTCTGGAGTTGAATCTCCACTGAATCAAGAATAAACATAAATACCCGATTTGTGCAAGGAATTCCTGATACTTTATTATTTATAATTTGAGTGATTTTTATTTTTATCATTGTAATTTTAGTTTCTAAATCGCATTAAAACCAGTTCTTTCTTATTGATCATTTAATATTTTCCTTTAGTTCTTTTAATTATTTGTTGTGTTTTCTTTAATCTGTCTCCCTGAGGAATTGACACCCCAAAACTGTACTACAACTACTGCGTTATGTTTTGGGCGTAATCAGCACCACCCTGCAAGCTGATGGCCCTAGGGAGGAGGCAGTTCGGGCTACGGTCATAAGCTCTGAGGTTTTTTAACCCTGATAAGTTTTCCTTTCAATTCCTTGTCTTTTGGTTCTTTATCTCTCATTGTTCCTTAGCTATGACCCGTTTGGTGGTCCAGGGGATGGATCATTTGGCAACCTGGTTAGTGAACAACCAGATTGATTTGGAGGAGGAAAATCAGTCGATGCAATATTTTATAGGTCGGGTGCATCGCGTTGTTCTAGCTGCGTGGGACAATCAGGAGGAGATGGCACAAAATCTGTCTTAGGTGGAATATTAATCTCATGCCTTGGAGGATCAGGTATCTTCTCTCCGCAAAGAGGTGGGTGGCATTCAATGTGACTTGGAAAGATCCCAAGAGGAGGTTGATCAATGCCACCATGAGGAAAAGCTTCCTTTAGGAGGAAAAGCGTGAAGTGCTGCTTGACCGCCTCAGCCGGATGGATGGACAAGGAACTGCAGGAGAATGGGCAACCCAGTTCCAACTACACTACTCGTTTGGCCAAATCTAAGGAAGATTGGCAAGGACTATCCATTCAGCTTAGCATTGCTTAGGGCGAGAAAGTTAGCACAGAGGTCCAACTAGAAGAGATGAAGTGAGAACTTAAGGGTCACGACTAGCACTACATGCAATTGCATGAAGTTTCTGAACGCCGAACTGGAGGTTTCTCAGGAGGAAGTCGTTCACCATTCTCCTCAGCTAGCGGCCACTCACATTATCCAAAACCGAGCTTGGGGTATGGGCTACAAGCTTGGCCTTAAGCAACTAAGAGAATATCTCCTCATTCACCCTAGATCGGACTTGTGTAGCCTGACGTGGAAGTCTATCAAGGCTAGTCATGTCGCTTACTAAGTCCTCGACTCTCTAGGGAGGGACAAGATGCCTGTCTCCTTCCCCACTCTTGATTGTCGGGATGCTTGACATTTCCCTTCCTTTTGTTGCTTAGATTATCTTTTTCATACTGGATGATGTATAATGTAACACCTCACCTAATTAACCATTAGGATTAACCTTAAGACGCCTTTAGATTAAGTTTATAATTTTAGGTTTTAATTTTTTTTTATTTAATTATTTAATTATTATATTATTTTTTATTGCTTATTTTATTATTTTACTTTAATGTTGATAGTTAGATTCATTTAGATCATGACACTTAGTGTCATTAATTATTTAGCATGGAGGGTTAGAGAAGCAAGCCCATTAGTAATTCTATTAAGTTCTATAGAACTTTAGGACATTTATAGGCCAAGTCTTAGAAGCCTTAAACCAAGCATCTTAGGAATTCAATACTTAGGAGGATAATCTTGGCCCACGTATGAGGAAGGCTTAAGGCCTTTGGGCCAAACTTGGTATAGATTTGACTAAGACTGTTCACCGACCCGACCCAGGCTGAAAAATCTAATTTCCAACCCGACTCGAATCTGTCCCATACCGATGACCTGTTAACTGATCACTCGTTAACCCATTGCTCGTCAACCTATTATCCGAAATTTTTTCTTGTTTTGTTTTGGATTGTTTTGGAGAGATTTCTCCCAAATTAGAATAACCCAGTTCCAAATCACTAAACCAGTTCCAAATCACAATCACCCACGCGATAATCATCTTAAAATCAAAATCGGATGGATCACCTAGAAGAAAAACCCAGAAGAAAAACACAAGAAAAAATCAGATGGAAAAACCCAGAAGCAAAAATTAGATGGAAAAACCCAGAAGAAAAACAGAGAAGAAAAAATTGGATGGAAAAACCCAAAAGAAAAACCCTAAAGAAAAACACTGAAGAAAAACCCTAAAGAAAAACACTGAAGATTACTTTGGGATGTCCTTCAATTCTCCATAGAAAATAGTTTCACATGAAACTCCCAAAATACCTTTCAAATCTCTGAGCCCGATATTGTTGCATAGCTCCAACAAATATATATTTGTTTAAATATTCCAAAGTCTTCTAGAATCATCATGAACATCCAATCTTAGTTTTTTTATTTCTAAAGCTAGCAACGCTAGCCCATTGCAGAAAATTTTCAAACGAATTGATTTGTGCGCACCTTTATGGAAACGATACGGCGGTCTGCAGACGAAGAAGAAGAAGAAAATGAGATGGTTTTCGACTCTGTGTGTGTGTGTGTGAGAGAGAGAGAGAGAGAGAGAGAGTAAAATAAAAAAGGAACTGAAAATCAGAAACAGAAATAAGTTAAAATCGGGTAACGGGCAATACCTGTTTCCGATTTTAATAGTAAACAAGTCGGGTTAATTCGGAAAAATGGGTTGGGTCGAGTCGGGTCGGGTCGGCTTGCGATTTTTGTTCAGCCCTAAATTTGACCCATGACCCATTTAAGTTAAGGAGAGCTTTTCAAGCCCCATTCTTGTGGATCTTGAGGTCTCTTCTAATCTATCAAAACCTAGAAACAAGGCCCCCACTCACTTAAGCCCAAAAGCCCATGAGCCTTTGTCCCACACTCATGGCCTTTTTAAGCCCACAAGGCCCAAAGCCTTGTTTTGTTTTATTTCACTCTTCAAATTGAAAGCCCAATACACCATACAATGAGTTTCTTAAAGCTCATGTCATATCCTAAGTACCCAAATTAAGTTTTAAATTGTTTAAGACCATTAATCAACTTACCCAATATTAGTGATCTTTAAACCATATTTTGAAACTTAATTTTTTTTCTTAATCTTTTTTAACCTTTCGATCTGAAATCTTCTTGTTTTATTACTCAATTACATCACTCTTAGATCATATTAAGATCCTAGATAAATCTCCACACATGTCATTAGAGAAAATGACATATCAAATCACACCAATTGGCACACATGTGTGCATGGATTGTTTTGCCCTTAAGCCCAACCTTTTTGTGTTTTTTCTCAAGAACACTATGGTCCTGTAATACCTCATATGATTCCTTATAACCCAGACCAACCTTGGGCGAAATTGGTTTCAAAAACCAAACCAAATAGCCAAAACCGATTGCACCTAGGAAACTAGTTAGATAGAAACTGAATTGGTTGAGTTTCAACCACTCGTCTGCCATGGTTAAACCATCACCCCACGCCACCTCCAGTACCACCCAATCCCTAAGAGGTCCTCATAAGGCTTGTTTGGGGAGTGAGATTAGATGAGAATTTTGTAAATAGTAGTAAGATAGTTTGTGAATAATAGTAAGATATTTTGAGTTGAGAAATTTTTGGATTTTGGGAAAGGAGAGAGAAAAAGTTGAATAAAATATATTATAAAATTAAAATATTGTAATAATATAGTTTTATAATGTTACTTTTGTTTGGAGATTTGAAAAAATTAGAATTATTTTTTATTTTTTATTTAAAAGTTTGAAAAAATTATAATGATTAGTTTAAAAAAGTTGTAATGATTTGTTTTAAAATTTTTTACTTAAATTATATTTGGGAATAAGATGTAATAAGATGAAATGAGACCAGATGAGAATTTTATGTCTCATTTAAGGCCCCAACCTGCCCATATTCATCATGAGCATTTGACCTAGTTTTCCCACCCAAAAGAGGCACCAAAACCGTAAGCACCCAAGACCACTTCACTCGGCAACTATCTCCCTTGCATCACCTTTTTTGAGCTGCACCTCCATGATCACATGGCAACCAACCTCCAACTTCTAGCACCTGAAAAAAAGGCTTTCAAGAAATGACCTTACATCTGCACAATTCAGGCTTGAAGAAGAGGAGTCAAAGTGATGATAAAATCTACACATGGAAAACCACTTGAATCCATCAACCCCCTTGGATGATTTTGATTCCTCTCTCCTTTGCACCACAACTTGACTAGCCCTATAGGAGCAATGTAGCAACTGTAGTGTTGAACATAGTAGTTCAATGTACACACAGCCCCATAAGAACAAGCAGGAACAATATTGTAATTAGCTAACTCATCCCAAAGAGCTTTTAGGGGAGTAAAATAAGTGCTAACAGAGAGTGGCCCTTGAGATAGGGCAAAAATCGGTTCGTGTAACTGAAAAATACGAAGGCCATTTTTTTGACAAAAACGTTCCTTCAAATCTAACTAGATCTCATGTGCAGTAGAAATATACAAAATACTAGCAAAGATATTAGGAGAAACATAGTTTAAAAGCCAAGATATCACCATATTGTTGCAACGAAGCCACGAAGAGAGAAGATGATCATTCGAATCGAAGGGTTTGATGATGGAACCATCAACAAAACTGAGCTTATTCTTCATAGATAAGGCCATAGCTATGGAACAACACAAAGTATGGTAGTTGTCGTCGACGAGTGGTTGGGTGACCAGAAGAATGCCAAGGCTATCGCTGGGATGGAGAAAGAAAGGACTGTCAAAATCCTTAGAGACGGACTTGTGACTCATCGCCATAGAAGCAAAATGCTTTGATACCATGTAAAGAACGAAACCTTAGAGAGGAGATGAAAGGACAGAGCCCTAAGGGAGAAGAAGAGTCTCAAAGTAAGAGGGAAAAGAGAAAATATTATTTCTTTAAAATGTACCGTCCGAATGGAATGAATTGAAAATAATAATACAAGCCCTATTTATACTATGTAAAAAAAGCAACCAGCATTACGCTTATACAAATAGTAGAAAATACACTTATACAAAAGAGAATATTACAAGTTACATTGACACGTGTAAAAGGATTATAAAGTATAAAATAGATATGTAATACACAATTCAAGATATCAACCCAAAAAACCAACAAATTCACAGCAAATACAACGCTCAACAATGGCAAACAAAGGACAAAAAAGTAATTTAACAAACAAAATAAAAAGCACTATTCATAAGCAGTTGGTGCCTATTATTATAGTTTATAGATTAGAAAGTAATTAAATCACAACGTTTTTAAAACTTTCTTAGAAATTTATATTAAATGAATGAAAATTTTATAAAATTAAAATTTATTTTTAATAAACTGACATGCAAGATATAAAATTAGCTTTTCCATGCACCTATCAAAGCTCCTCTTTTTTTTTTTTGAATAAGAACTAAATTCATTCATTAAAGAGGACATACAAGATTTGACTTAAGAACATACAAGCCAATTACAAACGATTGAAGCACTTCAGTACACTTCCGTGACTGACATAGTTTAATCCAGACGCCAGATCTCTAAAGACCTAAGTCTAAGAGATATCACACTTTGTTCCCGACAGAGTTAACAATAACTAGATAAACAAAACACCATACCCCACCAAAGCGGAAGAAGGTGCACCAACCCCACCATAAACACCGTCAAAGTGGAGGGACTACTCCATTCGGACTAATGTCCGAAGGCACTATTTTTATAAGATTTTATTAATCTAAAAAGTAACTGCATAAAACGAAATACAAATACACATGGGCTAAAGAAGCAAAATGGTCTAGCCTAAAAAACCAGCCCAATTGCACGTGGAGGCCCTTAGGGTTCCACCGCTAAGTCACTACCGCCATCCTTTGCATTTTCATTTTTTTTCTTTTTTCTTTTTCTTTTCTTCTTCCTTTGACGCCCGATGTCCATCCCTGCGATCTACTTTCGGTGCCCAACCGCGCTATCAGTAGCACCTCTACCCGGGCTTTAGAGCTTAGCTTCCTCCACCGTCCCTCTCACTGATCCCTAGCTTCGCCCACCCAACGCACGAACGGCCACACCCATCGCACAAGCCCGGCATCCTCACTCCTTCTCACGGCATAGACGCATTGCACGATACCATGACTGCAGCACGCAATCGCACCATCCAAACGGCTCAAATCTCTGGCGGTACCCTGCGATGATACACTGAGAGGATGGGTCAAGGCCTGTGTGGGTTATCGAAGGAGGAACAGACCCAAAACATGAAAAGAAAGGAGAAAAATGGAAAAAAACTGCTGAGACCCCAAAAAGTGTTCCTCTTTATCAGCCCTAAAAGAAAACCGAAATGAAATCCTAGACTAAATAAATGCAAACTGGGAGGGGCTGAGGGGGTTGGAGCGTTGGCTCCTCCCCTCAGCCCCCTCAAGCTAGATCTGGGCAGAAGCGGTTGTTAGAGAGAAGATGGAGGTTCTCTCTCTAATAATGTAAGCTCCTCTTCAATTTGGTTGTGATTTGAAGAGAAATTGTTTAGATTTAGAGATGAATTGAAATGATTTTAGTTAAGTTAAATAAAATATAGTTAAAATATTATTTTTAATATTATTATTATTTTAGAAATTGAAAAAATTAAATTATTTATTATATTTTGTATAAAAATATAAAAAAATTATAATAATAAGATGAGATGAGTTGATGTGAGTTTCGAATACAAACAAAGATGAAGCTTTCAAGAATATATAATTTTGCTCGGGCCCCGGCCCGGTTGGCGACTTGAGGCACTTTTTATCACCGTAAACCGGACCCTTGCAAGTTGCCTTGTATGGAGCTCCGTCAAGAGAACAGATAATCTGAGCGGATGAATTAAGACGTGGCGAGGCAGGGACAATGGGGGGTGGTTCTGCGGTTATCACCGGTGCTTTCACCCCTGCTTTCTCAATCCCTACGCTTCCTAGTAGAAGCAGGAGCATTGGTAAACTTAAAGATAAGCCTCTCATACGGTTTCAGAGGCATTCCAAGTTCTGCTCAGCTTCTCTTAGCCACCTAAAGCGAATAGTCAACAACGGCAAGTGTGACATTTCCGCACAATGCAGTCTCGGCGAGGCAGAGGAGCCTTCAGAGGATGATTTTGTCGTAGTGAATTTTTATCATTTTGTGTTCATCAAAAACCCAGAGACCGAGGTCGCCAGGCACCTCTCCTTCTTAGAGGTTTGCTCCAGCCCTTCACTTATTCGGACAAAATTCACTTTGCGAGTCTAGTTCCTACTAAATACCTAAAATTTCTACCGGTTTCTCAACATCAATCAATTTCGATTGTGCACTTTCACTGGAAAAATTTAGAAGCATAGCATACTGGGTCCCGTTGTTCTTTTATTCTCTTTTCTTAACATGATGAACCAATCTATGATTTTAAAACCTCGTTTTGGTTTGGTTTAAAGAGAGCGAGAAGTCTCACCGCAGTCTTTAAAGTGACCTTCAAAATGTCTTCGGAACTCTGTTTCACAATCCTTAAAAGCAATTCAGATTCCAACATTAAACAGAGCTTGTATGTTGATTGCTCTCTTGGCTGCCATATAAAATAGAATATATGACTTGCTGATTGGTTACTCGTACTAAAAGGTGGAAAGCTATATTCACTGTATTTTTGCTTATTTTCTTGTTTACTGTTTCGCTTGTTCCCCTAACCTTTTGGTGTGTTGTTCCATTCTAATGTACATCAGTTTTTGTTGTTTAAAAAAATTCATCGCATTCCAATGTCGTTGAGATTCGAGTTGTATACTTCCCAGAAAGCAAAAGAGAAGCAGGGAGAAGATCCCAGCTGCCATACTATTTACGTCACTGACACCAAAACTTTTTTTTTCCTTTTTTTTTTTTTTCTGGATATCTATTGTTAGGGTCTCGACATACATGGCCGGGTATATCTCAATGAACAAGGGATAAATGCACAGGTAGATATCTTCCCCGTAGATCAATTTCTTTTCCTTGCATTTGTGTTTCTGAATTGAAGTTTGGCAGTGGGAGTCCACCACAAGCGTGTGATGATGTAGTATGAGTCATACAGATGCTCTCTCTACTGTCTTTTTCTGTTTATAAGGGTGAACCCCTTCTCCTTTTGTGTTGACACATAGATGGTCAACCTTCTTGTTTATAGATGCGGAGGAGAGATTTGGTTCTTTAATGCATTCTAGGATATATTAAATCTCCATATTATAATGTGAATTATTGGTTAGTTTTGATCCTTTTTAGCTTCATTGAACTAATTATTCACCATTTTTTTAGCATCCATTTATTCTCAACTCTTGCTGATTTAATTCATCTTGATGCAGTACAGCGGGCCTTCAAAAGATGCTCTTCTGTATATCAAATGGTTGAGAGAAGATTATAGATTTTCTGATATTTTGGTTCAGATTTCTCCAGCATTTAACGGGCATGCATTTCCAAAACTGAGGTTGCGGTATAAGCCTTCATTATTGCAGGCAAGCTCTATGTTTGCATGTCTTTTTTATTTTCAATTTAATCACTTTTTATCTTTACAAATTGGTTTACATATTCAGCTCATAACTGGGGTTTTCCAACTTCATATTATTTCTGGTTTAATTATAATGACCCTCTCCCATATGCATTGTTTTCCTCCATAACCTTCAATTTTTTGTTTTTTATTTATGCATATATGGTAGTCTATGTTAGTAAATGTTCTATACAATGCCTAGTGAAGTAGGAAGGTTGTTTGAATAGTATCTCTGCTGGCTCCGGTGGAAGTCTCTCTGCATATGGAGGGGGAGGTCAGTGTTTGTAAATTTCTCCTCTGTTGGAAACAAAGCCAGATAGGCTCAGCAATCTTTGAATGCTCATGAACATTATTTCTCCTCTGTTGGAAACAAGGTGGAGATGGCCGAAGATTTTTCATCTTAAACCAGAATGGAGGGGAAGGGTTGGAAAAGGAAAAATGATTTGTGTAGGCCCAGGGTGTGCAAGCCTTTTTTTTAATGGTGGGTCCTATGTTTTTTTTAAAGGGCTTACACACTCAAGGCTTGTATCTAGCGCATTGGAAAACCTTTGACATTGAGTGGTGCAATGTCTTTGTACTTTTCAACACAATATTCGGCAATGTATTACGAATTGCAAATCAAGCAGGCTTGTAGTGTATAGAATGGCTGGTCATCCATTGGTGAAAATGTTGATACCATGTTTGGTTGTGACATTTTAAAATAGTATGTGGTGGTTTCAGCAGCGAGAAAGTTTCCTGCAATCAACATAAAAACAGGGGCATTCCGAGTACAAGTGGTGGCAGAAAATTTGAAAATCTGAAAGAAAGTGCTGTGGTGGGGACAAATTCCAGTTGCAAATTCTATTCTTGGGACATCCACAATTGTTGCAATGGGTGGTGTGGGAAGTGGAAGTACCTGCAGCATCCTCTATATGTTAAAGGAGCAGTTGGAATGTTTGGGAGATGTAGTGGCTTTCATAAGGAAAATGATAAAGACAACCATTTTGTACATCCATTTTACAACTCTGCTTTAAATAGAGGGTATTCTTGTAAAACAAAGTTGTGAAAGGATTGTTGTTTCACAAAAATGCGTTCCATTTAAAATAGAGTTTTAAAAAGGTTGTAAAAAATGGTTATATCTCTATCATTATGCAGGAAGTGGGCCTAACCAAGCCCATTTGCTAGTTAAAAAAAAACCCAACCTGTTGACTTTCAAAGTGAAAGTCCTAGTAACTTGAAATGACTCAACTCAGCCAAGTTTGACTCAACTCATCCAAATTTGACAGCCTCTCTGAAATTCAAGATTAGAAAACAAATTGGTTCAGAAATTCCACTTTTGGGCAGAACATTGGGGGTTGGAGAAAGGTTATTGGAGGGTGCAGAGTCTCCGTCTTTTCCAACACAAAAAATGGTAAATAATTAGTTCCAAGCGAAAGGTTGAGTGTAGCGTGTTAGGATTAATCTATGGTGGTTTTCTCAAATTTTATGTTTTATTTTTTCTTGGCACCGGGTGTCCGAGAACAAAGTTCTGACTAATCCCGGGGGTGCACAAGCCCTCGGCAAGGAGTTTCTCAAATTTTATTGGGATGTGTGATAGAAGGTATGATGAGAGTTTTCCATGATTTTCATGGTAAGGGTAGATTTATAAAAAGCCCTAATGCAACATTCATACTCCTTATCCTTAAGAAAGCTGGGGCCATTAATATTAGACTTGTGACCTATGAGCCTTGTGAGCAGAGTCTACAAAATCATTGCTAAAGTTTTATCTAGTAGATTGAACATATTGTTAGAATAGACAATATTGAAGTCTCAAAATGCTTCCATTTGTGGGTAGACAAATTGTACTCTTTTCAACATTGCTAATAATGCCTTTAACAACTGAATAAGGTTGGGGGAGCCAGCTGTACTTTGTAAGCTAGTTCAGAGAATGGTTTTGGGGAGAGGTTGTGTGGTTGGATGGCCCATTACGTCTCATGGTATGCTCTCCAATTATGGGATTCTTTGATAGTTCTCATGGTTTACAACAGGGGGATTCTCTATCTGATCTGCTTGTATCGTTAGGGAGACCCTAAGTAGAATGATTTTGACATAGTTGAGTGTGGGTGTAGCACCCTCTTCCTCTAGGGTTGGGAATGCCACTATTAAAAATCTACATGTAAGCCAGGTACAAAAGATTCCATAATGAAAAAGTAATTTAAATTTTATTAATAAAAAAGTCATAAATAGCACTTATTAAAAACTTTTTTGTCTTGTGCTTCTCCACAAAATTTCTCACTATTTATTGAAACATAAACTTCAAATCTCTTAAAAAGCGATAAATTTGTAAGCTCATCCCATTTGAATTGAAGCATGAATCCTTATCTAAATTACCCACTAATGGCGGTAGCAAGAGAAAACAAAATCCCATGCCGAAGCTTCAAGTTTAAGATCTTCTAACCTGGACGGATAGGAATACACAAAGGTAGTTGATAATTGTTTTTTTTTTTTTTTTCCCTTAAGAATTGCATTAAGAAAGTATTGGAAACTCAATTTTCTCCTCTATGTCTGCAGCTAACTTGGAGGAGGTAGACTGAAAGGGAATGAATTATTATTATTATTTTTTTCAGAAAAGAGGACGGTACCCCAGTTTGGATACAAGAAGTGTTTCATCTTATCTCATCTCACTTATCTCATCATTACAACTTTTTCAAATTTTCACACAAAATATAATTAACAATTCAACTATTTCAAATCTCAAAACAATAATAATATTAAAAAATAATATTCTAATAATATTTTATTCAACTTTCAACTTTCATCTCAAATCATCTCATCTCAACTCACTATCCCAACGGCACATTAGTCTCCGACTAATACCCTTGACTTATTCCGCTACGATTTTGATACACACGTATGCTTGGCATACGAGCATGCAAGATTTCCACGAATGTAAGGAATGTAGCTGTTCGGCTACTTACCTTATAGCTTTCATCAGACTATTCCGGTGCGTAATTGATTGATTACCTTTAAAATAAACGTATCGCTACATAAATTACTAATTAAACACATAGTTTCTAATTTAAAACCTATAACACTTAGATACCTTTATCTCCTTAAAACCTAATATCCACAAGTCACCCAAAGTAGCATTTAACCCAACTAATTAAATAACCATGTAACTCCTCCAAGTCATTATATGATTAAACCCTAAAAATATTACTACACCCAAAACAACTAACCTCTCTTGATTTTATCATCAAACATATCAATATAAAATAATTAAACATTGATGTAATTTCTCCGCAACATCGTCATTAAAAAGGGGATACCCATAAACCCAAACGTGTATTGGTAACCACTATAGTCCACTCGTATACAACACTAAAAACATAAGACCTAGCTTGTGACCTATTTAATCCTATAAAGTTTCCAACCTTCCCCTGATCTCTAAAGGCAGATTGGGCATTTGAAAATTGATTGCTTCTAGTTTTATTAGGGAAATGGATGTGGCATGATGCAAGTGAAAGAGAGTCTATGGAGGTTGGAAGTAGATGTGAAATGTGGTAGTTTGTGGGGATGGATAGAGTTCTAATGAGGTGAACTAGACCTATCAGGTCGGTGTATGGAAAAAAATTAAATTTGCTTGTGGGGACCTTTTAGGACTTTTTGACCATTGCCCATTTCAAGGTAGCATATGTGTCAGACAACTTGGTGCTTTCAATTGACTCTTCTCAATGAAGTGTGCAGTTTAGCAGAGTGGCACATGATTGTGAGATATATCTCTTCACCCATTTTTGTGCTTGGTTTATTGTAACACTCCGTCCCCAAAGGATAGGGTTGTTACTATCATTCACATCATAAAGCCCGGCAAAGAGATTCAGAGTCTGAATTACCTCATTTATTGAAAAACATCAAAGAAACTGAACTGAACATAGTTGTTTCGAAACTGAACAAAATGAAAGAATATGAATTAATTCTGTGAATGACATAAAAGAATTCATGTTCTTGGGTGAGTAACACTTATTCATTCCTAAGTCTTTATACTACATCTACTCCTAGCCGTCCAGCTCTGCGTCCTCAAAGTCACCATCTGAAAATTTGACATAGGAGAAAACAGGAAAACAAACAAAAATGAGTTGAATACTCAGCAAATAGCACATCATACAGTAAAAGCAATCTAGCCTAACCTAAACTCAATTTCTGAATACCCTTCATACATACCTACAACATCATGGGTTAACACAGCATATCTATTCCTGAATAACATGAGTAACACATGTAACGTGAATGTATAATACTGGTTTATTTTGTCTTAACATGGAGTGAAACACGCTTGAGTCCGTGTTTCACCTAACTGAATATCATGGAGTGAAACACGCTTGTGTCCGTGTTTCACTTAACTGGAGTGAATCACGCTTGGGTCCGTGATTCACTTAACTGAATAACATGGGGTGAAACACGCTTGTATCCGTGTTTCACCTAACTGGAGTGAATCACGCTTGAGTCCGTGATTCACTTAACTGAATAACATGGGGTGAAACACACTTGTGTCTGTGTTTCACCTAACTGGAGTGAATCACGCTTGGGTCCGTGATTCACTTAACTGAATAACATGGAGTGAAACACGCTTGAGTCCGTGTTTCACTTAACTTGAAGCTTCTTGTCTTCCTTAATGCATGATAATTCATTTTGTTCCTGAACTGGTCTAACATGGCACACTCTTGTTCAACTTGTCTAACATGACATACTCTTGTTCAACTTGTCTAACATGACATACTCTTGTTCGTGACATAGCTAACATGACCTTCTTTGTGTACATGGCGTAGCATACTTGACGTGATATACATGATCTGAATATTTTATAACTTTCCTTAGTTTGTGTGATCTATGTACTTAACGGCATTCATTGCATACATCATCCAAATATTGCAAAGCATACATAATCTGACCCTTTTTGATACATGGCATACTAAACCCAATTTCTACATAAATATCTCATGGCTTACATGCGATTTTTAGCAGCAACCATTCATTCAAGCATTATCTCAAATTTCATTGAGGAACATGAAAAGAAATCTAACCTTAACTTGTCTCTTAGCGTAGCGTAAATAACCATCATAAACACCTCATAATTTCATACAATAATATTCACAATATGCATGCATTTATGTATTTATAATCATACTATTTTACACCTTAGCACTGCCTCTGGATTTCCAACTTGTAGCGCGTCACCTATACGAGGTACGGAACGTTACTAAATTCCTAGATAAACATGCCGTGGTTCAATATGTGTTTAAATGTAAACTTGTAATTTAACATATTAGTTATCTTGATTTCATGCAAATCTAATCGAAGATTTGTAATTTATAATAATCCAGAATATCTAGCTCAATATACTCGATTCTTAATAAAGATCTGCTAGGTAACAAGTACATGAAATTAAATCTGGAATTACAATATGGACCTCATTAGCTCCTACATGTTGTCTGTGAAACAACCAGATTTATCCTATTAAGTCAAGGTGCTGGCAAAGATTCGGGCCTAGCACAAAACTACTAAGCCGAATGGGCCTCAGGCCCAAGCCTACTACAATTCTCAAAGCCGAGAGCCTTCTGTGAGAAGTGTGTGTGTGTGTCGTGCGAAACAGGGCTCACCGAGGGAAAGAGGTGGATGCGTGGTGGCTCAAGGTGGCTGGGAGTGACCGGCGGCGCAACTGGAGGATCTGTTAGACCCCCACGTAAAATCACCTCTAAAGTTGCACCTTGGCCATATGCACACATATTACTCGAGCGGAGTGTCGAGCGGGTGTCGAGTGGAGCTCTCGGGTTGCATACTCGCTCGAGCGGACTGTCGAGCGAGTTTCGAGCGGAGCTCTCGGGTTGTATTCGCTCGAGCGGAGTCGAGCGGAGTGTCAAGCGAAACTTGGCTCGAGCCAAGGTCGAGCCATAGTCAAGCCAACCTCAAAAATGGCATTTTCAGCATGAAATCAAGCCAAAGTTCGACCCCCATGCACCACCTTAGCCGAACCATTGGCTCAAGCATGCCACGGCCATGTGGTCCATGCCACTACCTTTATTTATTTTATTTATTTTAATTATTTTATTTCATTTATTTCAAAGGGACCTATTGGGGGTTTCCAACTTGTTTTGCTTATAAATAGGACATCTTTTTCTTGCTTTAGGATCTTTTGGCAAAAACCCTAGAGGGAGAACTATTGTTTGAGAGATCACCATCGGTGCTTAGCACTTGGGCTTTTTGGGTGAAATTCGTGAATCCCAAAGAAAGGATCATTCCATGCAATTCGTGAATTGGAGTGATTCAACTATCTTGTCTTACAACTTGGTGAAATTCGTGAATCCAAGTTGTGTTTATCTTTATTCTTGTTACTTTTATCAATATATGAGGTTTATTCAACATTTGTGTAATTCGTGAATCATTTGTTGAATTTATTTCATTGTTCATTCAAGTTCATCTTTTTGTTCTTGAGTGTTCATCTTGTGTTCTTGGAGATCATTGCATTTTTGGCTCATTCAATCCATTCCATCCTCAATTTCGACCACCATCATTGTTTGTCAACTTTCCATAATTAATTCCCTTCTTCCACCTAGCCCTAGCCGAATTCCCACTTCCATTTGAATTTGAATTCAAATTTTGGCACTCTTGCCTTATTTGAATTAACCCTAGCCACCACCTCACTTCCTATATTAGTGTTTCCATAATTTGGAAACCCTAGTTGACCACTTCAAACATCACATTCCTACCTTAGCCGAAACACTCTTCCCATATCAATTCAAATTCAAATCTCGGCTACACTAGCCTTATTTGAATTGGTCTTTGCCGCCCACTCCACTTGCCATACTAGGGTTTCAATACTTGGAAACCCTAGTTGACTCATTCCATACTCTTGGTTGGCCATCATTCTATCCCAAATCATATCCCTAGTTTTTAGGAAACATTCCTAAAGACTCCCACTAGCCATACTCGACCAACCCTAGCCGCCCAACACTCTTGCCCTAATTCCAAACCCTAATCCACCTTACAACTCAAACCCTAGCCACCTCATCTAAACCCTAAACCTATCTTTCATCTCCCAAACCCTAATCCAACTCATCCACATCTCTTCCAAACCCTAGCCATTCATCCAAGACTCCAACCCTAGCCCATCACTTCCTAATCTCGAAATTCCCCTTAGCCACCATCCAAACCTTAGCCTATCTTCACCATTCCAACCCTAATCATCATCCAAGTTGTCCCAACATCAAGGGCAACCTTCAAGCCATTCCACATTACATCAAACCTACCAAATCATCACTTAGAGCACCCGAACTCAACATCTTTTTCATCACTAAACACAACACCTTCATCAACCTAGGAATCCATCATCACCATTATACGTGCAAGGCCAAGCAAGAAGGCTTGACACTCGGTCACCATCACTACCAAGGCGAGCTCGTGGATTTAGTGTTTAGGGACAAGACCGGGGTCCCTAACAGGATCCCTACGGTGGTGCGACGCCGAGAGAGAGGGAGAGAGAGAGTTTAGAGAGATAGAGTTGGAAATTAAATCACCGAGAGGGAGGATCTGTGTGTGTGTCGGCAGTGGCTTACCTGAGGGAGTAGGTGCAACGGGGCTAGGCTGGCCGGCAGTTTCTGGTGCCGTCGGTGGTGCTCCAACGCCCTAGGGTGATCGGCAGTGGCTGGGCAGAGATTCGGCTCACACGATCTTGGTTCTTGCTCTAGGTATTCTTCTGTGTTTAACACAGAGAGTATCAGGGGCTTATATAGCTAGTGGGGAGGGGAGAGGCGTGAAATACTTGGCAGTTAATACTCGGGAAAACAAAAAAATCCTACACGGGTATGGATTCTGGGGGGGGGGGGGGCTTGGTTGTGCCGAGTTGTAGTTAAACTAGGAAACTAACCTAACACGGAACTAATGGGAAACTCCTAAAATGATAAAAGGAATAATTAAAATAAAATAAAGAATTAAGATAAGGAATTAAATAAATAAATAAAATAAAATAAAATAAAATAATAATATAATATTAGTTTTTAAGCCCTAAGTTTGGACCCGTATGTTACATTTACATTTTGTTTGGCTGAGTTAGGGTGGTGTAGATAAGATGCATCGCACCTTATCCAAGAGAGGGGTCTTTAAAGGAAAATTGTTCTACAATGTGCTAGTTTGTCACGACATATTACTTTTCCAGGATAGATTATTTTGTGGAGAAGGGCCCCTTAGAAGTGTCTTTCTTTGTTTGGGTGACTTCACAAGGGAAAATACTTGCTTTAATGATTGGTTTGTGTTGTTTGTACAAATAGAATAGGGAATTTGTGGACCATCTTTTACTCTGCACTGTGGTAGCTTACACTTCGTGGCGAGGCTGTTTTTGGTCTTTTTAGGCTGTAATTGTCTTTGCCCCCCATCTTTGTGCTCTAGTTTTAGCTATTAGGACTTTCTCGCACTCTTTACTTTCTCTTACCATGCACATCTCATGTATAACCTGTGTGCACTTAGTGCCTTTTGACTTATTAATAAAATTGACCTTATAAAAATGGTGTATATGTTATAAAAAATAATTGATGAATATGGTATATAGATGATGATTTTCTTTCTCTTTCATTTTGTACATAGTTCACATGTCTTTATATTTCTCTTATTTATCCTATTAACCTATGCATCTCAAACCCCATTCTTTTAAGATATTGGGCAAGTTTTGCATTCTACTAGTTCTGAGAACAGCAAGGTGCATGTTTTCCTTTTCAAAAGAAATTTCACCTGATTACAATGATATTTCTCCAGATGGAAGGAGGCATTTTACATCTTCCTTTGCTCGACCCTTCTATGCGAGCAACACCTCTACCACCTTCAAAATGGAGAAAAAGATTGGAAGCAGTGGATGGAATTGATGATGCTTCACATGAGAATAGTAGTTCAAACTATATTCTATTGGATGTGAGAAATGGTAGCTTCTCTGTTTTTTCTCAGATGCTACTTGCTTGCAATTTCTTTACTTTAATTCTTCTCAATTTTGTATATTTTCAAGTGTTATACTGTTGAAGGTTGATCGTAAACCTCCATGAGAATCCTAGTAAAAGTCCATTTAGTCTAGTAGGAGTTAGAGTCCATGTCGTCCTATTGAGTCCTAGAGTAAAGAGTCAATTGTTTGTTTATTTCAATTACTGATAGCGATTATCCTAGAGTATATTTATGTGTAATCCTAGTTGAGTTTTGAGTCCTAGTATTGAGTAGTAGTATTTGAGTCCTAGTCTAGTTGGTGTCTAGTTGTTGAAGTAATGGTAATTTGTAAGATTGAGTTCCAGTAGAAGTTGTGGTCTAGCTACCAAAGAGTGTTGCCTGTAAGGCTGGGTCTAAGAAAAACCCATTCACCCACTGAAAATTGCCTCTCAGTTTTGTCATAATGTAACTTCATCCTCTCTTGGGAAGCTAACAAATTAGTCTTTAGGGTTGACATAATTTAATCCCTAGTCTTCAGCAATTCATCCACTGCTTGATTGGGTGTTAATCCTGGAATGTATGCTTGTAATCTGGTAGGGGGCAATCCATATACAACTTCTTAGGGTGTAAGTTTGGTTGATGAGTGAAAGGAAGTGTTATACCACCATTCAGCCAATGCCAACCAATCAAACCACAGTCGAGGCTTATCACCAGAAAACACCTCAAAAAATGCTCTAGGCATTTTTAGGGCTCAGGCTACCCACCATAGCCTGAAGTGAGATTGAAGCAATCTCACCACACTTCTAACAAATCCTCTTCAACATCTGTCACTTGTTCCTGGCTATCTTCACTACCCTCAAAACACTGTATACCCTCCAATAAATAGAATCTGGGCCTGATGCACTTTTGGCCGTGATGCCACTTTTCCTCACAAAAGTAACAAAGACCCTTCATCCTCCTTTCTTGCGTCTGTGGTTCAGTTACTTTCTGATATGGCAACTTAGCCACTGACTGTGTTTTAGGAGTGCCTAGAATAGAACCAGTTTGATTAGACTTAAACCCACTGGATCCTGACCCTTGCTGTGCAAAATCTACAAAGCCACTCTTCCAAGGCTTCCCCACACCTATTGTTCTTGTATTTTTGCTAAACCAAATGCATCATTCAATGTTGTGGGATTTAACATTCTACCAGGAAGTCGCACTTCATCCCTTAACCCACTCAAAAAGCAACTAAGTTTATTCTTTTAAGATATACCCCTAATCCGATTGGAAAGAAGTTCAAACTCAGCTTTATATGCAGTAATAGAACTAACCTATTTGAGCCGTGTGAGTGCTTCCATTGGATCATCATATGAAGATGACCCAAACCTGATTTGAACAAACTCTTCCCATGAGTGAAAAGTTCCTGCTTCGCTAGCATCTTGGAACCAAATTAACTCATCTTCATCCATATGGAATGATGCTATGAAGATTCTTTGCCCAGGAGGAACTTGATGATACAAGAAGTATTGTTTTGCTCTATAAATCCAAGTTGCTGGATTCTTGCTCCCAAATCTTGGAAATTCCAATTTAATTCCTTTAGTAAAACAGCTGTCAAATGTCTCCCAATGTTGAACCTCACCCACACCCTCATGAATATCAACATTCCTCACAAAGGTGTGAGCCTCCTGAAAATTTCTTGCTGTTGGATCGTTACCCACAAAACCATTAAGGGAAATTCTTGAAATCTTTTGTAGCATCTCATTAAATCTCTTTTCTTGATTTTCCCTATCCACATGAGCAGTTTCTTGCTGTTGAACTAAAATGGCAATTGTGTCCTCTAGTTACTTCTGTTGCCTTCTTGTTGCTGTCGAAGATGATTAATAGAATCCACAATCTGTGCATAAGATTGAGTACCCTCTACCATGACTACAGATACCAATTGTAATGGACCCTTCAATTGATTAATTTGAGATAGTCACTCTCCAAGAAACAAGAAGTAGAGAGAGAGAGAGAGAAGAAGAAGAAGAAGAAGAAGAAGAAGAAGAAGAAGAAGAGAAGTATAGAGAAGTAGAATGCAATTATGAGAGATGATCTTCCCTTTCATTTTCATTCCATTTATAATGACTCTGGATTGGCTATACGACTGCGTTTCACTAGTTTACAAATCTACTGCCTCAAAATGGTGTCACACTATTTATTACAAATTCTGTATATGTAAAACGACACTGTTCCCATTTAATGAAAAACGACACCGTATGCTTAAATTCTAACTAACTGCCACTTTCTTTCTTTACACCTTCAGCTGCTGTTGCCCTTTCACCCAACTTCATTCACGACCTCCAACTGCTGCTCCACCTTCAATCGGCCTCAATCCACAACCCATGACAAATTCATTTTTTTGATAGGTAAAAGAGGTTTTATTGATCCATGTAAATAGGCAAAGCTCGAGTACGTAGGAAGTATACAAGAAAGAGCCTAATTACAAAACTACGTGTTACGGAGAGTAGCGTAAAAGTCATTAAGACTCGTTCCATTCAATACAATTGAAGAGGCCCAAAGCAATAATATATGAAAGAAAAAAAAACCTAAAACCATCTGGAGAGTGTTCCCTATTCTCGAATAGCGGTCATTTCTTTTGTTACATGTGCACTATATTAAACATAAAGGCGCCATCTTCCATACACCTGCGATTTGGCGATTGCCCCTAATCCCTCGCCAACAAGACAACAAATCTATCACCCTCCTGGGCATAGCCCACGTGATACCGAGCCTAGAGAGGATTTCATCTCATAATACCTTAACTACTTCGCAATGAAGAAGAAGGTGATCCGCTGATTAACTGTTGTGTTTGCACATAAAGCACCAATCCAATATGTAGAGCCCACGCTTTTTTAACTTGTCTATAGTCAGTATTTTACCATGGGATGCCATCCAACCGAAGAAAGCAACCTCGAGGGGGACGTTGCTCCTCCAAATGTTCGTCCAAGGGAAGGTGTTGGTGGTGTGAGTCGTCAAGGCTTTGTAGTGTGAACGAACTGAAAATTTCTTGTTCCTTGTGCATGTCTAGAGTAATTTGTCCTCCCCTCCTGCCCTTTGTTTCAACGCATATAACATGCTGTAGAAATCAGTGATGTCTCCCACCTCCCAATCCTAGACAGCTCTAGTGAATCTCACGGACCAATGGATGGAATCAGTAGTACTGCACATTATTAGCCATTGAGGAACCTTGATCAGATGCAATCCTATAAAGAGAGGGGAAAGCGTTTTTCAAAGCAATATCCCCACACCAAATATTGTGCCAAAACCTGATTCGCGTGCCCCTTTCCACCTCAAACTTGTAGTTAACGAGAAAATCATACCAACCATTCTGGATATGCTTCCAAACTCCCACGCCATAAGCCTCTCTTACTTCCTTAGAGCACCAACCTCCTCAAACACTCCCATATTTGACATCTACAATATTCCTCCAAACAGCGTCTCCCTCTTGATGATAACGCCATAACCATTTTCCAAGAAGTGCCTAGTTGAAAGTTCTCAATTTACGCCCAACCCACCGCAAGACAAAGGGGTGCATATTTATCCTATTTAATCAAATGAAAATTTTTTTCATCCTCTATCCCTCCCCATAAGAAATCACGGAAAATCTTTTCTAGTCTATTTGCTACCCCTGTAGGCATAGGAAATACAGAAAGGAAGTATGTTGGGAGATTAGATAACGTACTCTTAATAAGTGTGATTCTCCTACTCTTAGGCTTGGTTTTGATAGTGAAAGTGTTTGAGAATGTTTGTGAATAGTAGTAAAAAGTAGGTGAAAAGTAATAATAGAATATTGAATAGTAGTAAAAAGTAGGTAAAAAGTAATGAATAGTAGTAAAAGTAGGTGAAAAGTAATAATAAAGTAGAGAATAATAGTGAGAGTGTTTGAGAGTACCTCAGAGTACTTCGCCACCCAAACAAGGCCTTAGACAAGTAAATTCTCTTCCAACCCGCCAGTTTGCCTTCAATTTTCTTAACAATCCCTTCCCACATTACCTTGGATTTATGAGGGGCCTCCAAAGGGAGTCCAAGGTACTTCAGAGGCAAGGATAAAACCTTGCAGCCCAAGATGGAAGCCACTTCACTTAAGTTATTGGCTGAACCAACAAATACTACTTCCGACTTTGATAAATTCACCTTAAGGCCAGATACAGCTTCAAAGCAAAGTAGAAGTGCTCTTAGGGAGCGAATCTGATCTAGATTTGGGTTACTAAAAATCAACGTATCATTGGCGAAAAGAAGATGGGAGGCTGCCAAGCTTCCATGTGAGGAACCACCCACCGAGAAGCCCGAGATGAAATCCCTATCCACCACCCCTTCCAGCATTCTACTCAACACATCCATGACTAGAATAAATAAGAGTGGGGATAATGGACCCCCTTGTCTCAAGCCCCAAGAACTGTTGAAGAAGCCTTCAGGAGTGCCATTGTCCAAGACAAAGAATCTGACGGTTGTAATACAATGCTTTACACTGACAGCATCTTTCCCCAAAGACGTACCTACCAAGCATATACAATAAGAAATCCGAGTTCACATGATCAAATGCTTTTTCCATATCCAATTTACACAAGATACCTAGAATGTTGGCTCTGACTTTACACTCCAGGCATTCGTTAGCAATGTGGGCTGAGTCTAGTATTTGTCTTCCTTTCACAAAAGCATTTTGGGACTTCAAGATGATTTTTCCCATGACTTTGCTCAACCGCTTCTCTAGAACCTTAGAGATCATCTTAGAAACTCCACTCACCAAGCTTATGGGACGGAAATCATTTACTTCCACCGACCTCGCCCTCTTGGGCATTAGAGCGATGAAATAGACATTAAGGCTCTTCTCGAATTTCATAAAAGAGTGAAATTCGATAAAAACCTTCATTAAATCCTGCTTGACAATGTCCCAACAGGCGTGAAAAAAAGCCATTGGAAAGCCATCTGGACCCGGTGCTTTATCTTTGTTCATACCTTTTAGCACGCCAAGCACCTCACCTTCTTCGAAAGGCCTCTCCAACCAAGCCGCGCTTGTGTGGTCAATAGAATCAAAAACTAGACCGTCTACCTTGGGCCTCCAAAGGTACTGCTCTGTCAAAAGCTTATCATAAAAGTGAACAATATGATCCTTAATGGCATCTCTACCCAATAAAACCCTGCCCTCCGCATGAAGGACCTCTATGGCATTGTTTCTTCGATGAGAGTTTGCAACTCTATGAAAAAATTTTGTACTCCTATCCCCTTCCTTCAACCAAAGGGCCCGTGATTTTTGCCTCCACGAGATCTCCTCCATAAGAGTGATTTTTTCCAGTTCAGAAACTACAATCATTTTCCTTGCCTTGTCGTTAGCCGATAGAGCCCTTTCCGCCTCTTTTTCATCAAGTTGCTGCAGCTCCATAAAGAGTTTGTCCTGCTGATCATTGATGTTCCCAAAGACTTCCAAATTCTATTTTCTTAGATCATTCTTCAAAGTTTTAAGCTTTCCTGCTAAAACAAAACTAGGAGTGCCCGTGAGCTGATATGAGGCCCACCATGAGCTGACTTTCTCTACGAACCCATCCACCTTCAACCACATGTTCTTGAACTTAAAATATCTCCGTCCCTCATGAAGACTCCCACAATCTAGCAAAATGGGGAAATGATAAGAGCAAAGTCGAGGGAACCCTTTTTGGCATAAATTGGGGAAGTGGGCCTCCCAAGAAGGAGAAACAATGAACCTATCCAACCCCATGACAAATTCATATGGGATGGCATTATTGAGGAGTTGGATCTCTATTGGTTGGATTAAAATAATAAGGAGAAGAATCATTGAAAACATTAATCTCAAATGAAATTATTTTTTATCCATAAATTATAGAGAATTGATATTATTCCTTTCATAGGAATGCCTCTTCAACATTTGTTATTTTTCTTAAGAACAAAAAGTTTGTAATCTGGAAAATCCTGCTTGTTACTGAGATTATTTCAGGTATCCATATATGATACAAATTCAATTCGAACAGAGATAGTAACTTATCATTTTTTTCAATTGAATAATGCTACAACCTAGTCAATTCAGCAAAACTACACAAAGATGATATAATCTTGTGGCACCTATATTCGACAATGGAATCTACAAAACTGTTTTCATTAGAGTTGGCATATTCTAGTAATGGGTTGATGAGCCTTAAAAAAAAAAAAACAAACTTAGCCAGTTTTTCACAGATTTTGTCTTGGATTTGCTAGACTTGTTCCTACAAAGATTTCTGCAAAGCAAGCTAACAATTGCTATAATCTAATGTGATGACAGATCCAAACAGTTTCTAAGCCAAAATAGGAACTATAATGATCTTTTCGTTTTTTTTGGCGGGGGTAGGGCTGAGAAAAAATCCAACTCCGCTTTGGCTCCTCTCCGACTCCGAGTTTTTGAAGTCTGAAAGTTGGATTCGGAGGTGGAGTCGGACCGACTCCGAGTCCGCTCTGATTTGACTCTGATTGTCCGACTCTGACTTCAACTTCGACTCCGATATTGTACATGTGAAAAATATATGTATTTTTCTATATATTAATTATATATTTTTTATATAAATAGAACTTATATGGTTAGTTAAATTCAATAATATACTAGTAAGAAGTATGAGTTAATTATTATAAAATAATATACTTATACCATAATAATATAAATTAAATTGAATAATAATATTTTAGTATATGTAAACAATGAACATCATAGTATTACTACCATGTAATACTAATGTATAATAATACTAATATAATAACATGTAATACTAAGTCTAGTATATAATTATGTTAGAAATAAGTTAGACACTATTATATTAACATGTAATACTATAGTATAATAAGTTAATAACATGTAATTAAACACAAAACTGCCGAATCGTCCGGAAGAGGAGAGCTTGACTTACAAGTCTATAATAGGAATAAGTTAGATACTATAGTATAATAAGTTAATAACATGTAATTAAACACAATTGTACAAGTCTATAATAGGAATAAGTTAGATACTAGTATAGTAAAAGTATAATACTAATGTATAATAACACTAGTATAATAACATGTAATACTAAGTCTAGTACATGATTAAGTTAGACATAAAGACACTATTATAATCACTTGTAATTAAGCAAACACTATAGTATAAGTCTATTAGATGAAAATAAGTTAAACACTAGTATAGTACAAGTATAATGAGTTAATAAAATGTAATACTAATGTATAATAACACTAGTATAATAAATTATATATAAACACTAATGTATAATAACACTAATTGTTAGTACTAATAATCAATACTACCAATTAAGAAAAGTCATAAATAAAAAAACTTAGGGCTGAGACAAAAATTAAGAATTAAAATTTAATTTAAGGTTTAAAAAACAGGGTTTAGTTTAGGGTTTGTTTAGAGAAAAAAAAAGTCCAAAACAGGGGGAAAAAACTGGGTTTAGAAGCAAAAAAACCAGAGCAGCCCAGCCCAAAAAGTGCTACCAGCCCAAATTCAGCCAAAATGGCACCGTTTTTCCTAAAAGCTAAGGGCGCCATTTTGGCTACTGTTTCTACGCTCCCCCCCCCAAAAAAAAGCAAAACGGCGTCATTTTATAGGAAAAATGGCGCCATTTTGACTACACTGACTACATTTCTACCCAACCCCAACCCCCCACACAACCTCACCCTCATTTTCATCTCACTCAGATCTCATAGAAATCCTAGGTCCTAACTCAGCCTGTTGCCTCTCTTTGTGTTCTCCCGCCTTGCGGCCATCGATCAACTCCCCCTCACCGTCTAACTCACTCTCCCACTCTCTATCTCACTCACTCTCTGTCAAAGATCTGCGGGCAACCAACACCATCGAGCGCAGCCAACGAACAGCGGAGCACGCGGATATGGAACTGGAGCAACCAACACCCTCTGCCTCTAGATATATGTCTCTCAAGTCTCGATCTGTGATTGGGTGGTTGCTGGTTGCGATTGGGTTTAATTTTTTGGTTTTAATCCAAGTTTACATATGCATGTTGGTTTTATTTTTTGGGTGATTTTGGTGATTGGGTGGTTGCTGGTTGTGATCTATGATTGGGTGGTTGTGGATCCGACTCCACTCCGATTTCAACTCCGACTTGTTGGAGCGAAGTCTACGGTGATACATTACAGATATATTACAAATACATTCAGAAAACTACTAAGAAATATATTTGAACTGAAGATCCATTACAGATATATGGGGACAAAGTATGATTACATTGTTGGTATGGACATAATGAATGTGCTAAGGTCACCTCCTTTCATGCATGTTTAAGTGTACCTATTTTCATAGCGGGTGGTAGATCATGCATTTTTTGTGTTGTTATCATCTTGTTATTGTAATACTCAAAACCTATAATAGTTTTCAGGTTCATAATTCCGATTGAATTTTGAAGATTTTGTGATTGTTTGTAATCAGGTTATGAATGGGATATTGGTCATTTCTCTGGAGCTCAACGACCTTCGGTAGACTGCTTTAGGAGCACTTCATTTGGGCTATCGCCGATACAGGTATGGTGAATAAACCCTTTCTTCCTTAAGGATAGGCATTAGAGGTACTTATAATGGGTGGTGGCACTGGTGGGAGGGGGCGCGGGGGGGGGGGGGGGTGGGAATCATAGATAGAGGGAAGTAGGGAGACGGATGGTAAGATTTGAACTTACCCTACCCTACATTTTCACCATTTAAAGCACAAGTGGCTGGTTAGTATAGGACATAAGCTATACGGGATTTTGTTTCATCATAATTATCATGGCTCTAGTTCATTTTAATTCTTTATGCATCGTTTCTTTGGAATTTTCAGAATTCAAGCATACCTCCTCGTTGGATCTCATTGTGGAAAAAGTAGAGATTATCCTTGTTAGAGGACGTGTTTGTAATTAGTATAAGTGTGTGAGGGTATAAGTGTCAATTGTGTGTAGTGTGTATATATGTTTGTACATCAATGAAATGAGTAAGGGGTTTTTTCCATGTGTTTCTACATGGTATCAGAGAACCCTGTTATCTGATAGAAGTAAATTGTGTACGGTGAGTCCCACGAAAATCGAGTTCACCGTTGTCTGCATTCGTCGGAGTGGTTTCCGGTGTAGTATCTGACTTTTCCGGTGTCGTCTTCCGCGCATCACGATGGTTTTCCTATTCGTCGTCGGCGGCCCGTAGGTATTTGAAGTGGTTTCTGGCGAGTTTCCGGTGTCATCTCCGGTAGTAGGCACAAGGGTTGAGCTTGCCGTCAGTTTCTGTGAGGGCCGGTAAGTTTTTCGTCGTCATCAGCCGCCGGAAAGGGTCTCCGCCGCCGGCAAACAGTTGAAGCTCCGGTGTGTTTGGTTGCAGGTAGATGCTATCCTATTCTCAAGTGAGAATAAGCAAAACCTGGAGTGTGAGTGTATTCCTATCCGGAATAACACCTGTTTGGAAATAAGGATAAGGTAATCCCCAGATCCTTTATTCTTGGTTAGGATAATCTAATCCTTATTCTTAAGGATAGCAATAGGCCGATACGATACAAACCCGATACGGGTAGATTTCGGCCGATACATACCGATACAGACCCGATTTCGGCCGATTCCAGGCCGATACAGACCGATTCTTAGCCGATACCGGCCGAAACAGTGCACTTCAGAGCTGGTATATTCCGATACAGTGCAATTTTGACCGAAACAGGACCGAAATTTTATTATTTGGATTGTTTTTCGGGTACTTGAGCTAAGTTTCTACATTTCCAGAGTGTGTTTCTCGTATTCTCAAGTTGGAGTGTGGTTTTTCTCATCAATTGTGTGGTTTTTCTGCATCCATGACAACTAAATGTGAGTTACAGTTACATGATGCAATTGCCTCCTATGTTGCTCCTGGTGGGAGTGGAGGCCGAGGTGGTAGAGGCTCACGTGGGGGATGTAATGACAGAGGTAATCGTACTCAAGGTCAAAAATCTCGCAAGTGCACCTATTGTGGTCGCACTAACCACTCAATGAACTATTGTTGGGATCTAAATTGTAAACCACCTGGATCCGCTAATCAAGTCATTCGCCAAGATATGATTACTATATCAAAGGATGAGTATGATAAGCTTTTGGGTTGCACACAAGGTTCATCTTTCACAACTACTCTTGCCCAATCAGGTACAACATCTGCATGTCTTGCCTCACACACTCAAGTTCCATGGATCATTGATTCAGGAGCTAATGAACACCTGACTGGTTTGTCCTCTGTCTTATCTAAGTTGGATACTGTGACATCTCCAAAAAGTGTTACTCTTGCTAATGGTTCTCTTGCTAAAGTTACAGGCATTGGATCCACTAAGCTTACCGACTCTATATCCTTATCATCTGTTCTATATGCTCCTAGTTGTCCCTTTAGTTTGCTATCCATTAGTAAGATTACTCAAAGTCTTCAATGTTCAGTGACATTTTATCCCTCTTCATGTGTCTTTCAAGATCTTAAGACGGGAAACAAGATTGGTACAGGATATGAAGCTGGTGGTCTGTATTATCTTGATGTTAAACAGTCACCCACTCGAGCTCTTACATCCTCCTCATCATCTGCTTATGAATGGCATTGTCGTCTAGGTCACCCCCCGCTTTCCCTTTTGAAGCGTCAAGTTAAGAATCTAGAAAATGTGTCTCCTTTTTCTTGTGAAACATGTCAAGTTAGTAAACATCATCGTGTCTTTTACACCTCGGGTTGATAAACGAGCATCGAGTCCTTTTGAATTGGTTCACTCTGATATATGGGGACCAATCAACATTGAATCAAACAAGTATCAGTATTTTGTCACATTTATTGATGACTACTCTCGTGTGACATGGGTGTTTCTGATGAAGGCAAGATCTGAACTTCTTTCCATATTCAAAGTGTTTTGGAATGAAATTAAAACTCAATTTAACAAAAGAGTTCAAGTTTTGCGTTCTGATAATGCTAGAGAATATCAATCTAGTGCCTTTGCTACTTACTTAAGTAACAAAGGAATTGTTCATCAAACTTCATGTTCTTATACACCCCAACAGAATGGGGTGGCTGAACGCAAAAATCGTCATTTGTTAGATGTGACTCGAGCACTTTTATTGCACATGCATGTTCCTAAACGTTTTTGGAGTGATGGTGTTATGACTGCTTGTTGCCTTATTAACTGTATGCCTTCATCAGTTCTCAATGGTTCATCTCCTTTCTCCATTTTGTTTCCTTCATCCCCACCATTTACTCTTCCTCCCAGAATTTTTGGGTGTGTTTGCTATGTTCATAACCTTGGCCTAGGTTTTGATAAACTTGATCCACGTTCTACCAAGTGTTTTTTTGTTGGTTATTCTCGGACTCAAAAAGGATATCGTTGTTATAGTCCTGTCCTTAGACGGTACTTTACGAGTGCTGATGTTACCTTTTTTGAGTCCATACTATATTTCTCTGACACAGTTTCGAGTGTTGAGTACGATCCTCTACCATTGCCTACTCTTACACTTTCCCCTCCTGTCACCGGTCCTCCACCTCCACCTCCACCTCCACCTCCACCCCCTCCCCCTCCCCCAGTTCCTTTACAGGTTTACTCACGTCGCTCGAAGTTACCGGCTTCCATGCCTTTACCAACAGTGTCTCCCTTTTCGGATTCTGAGTTACCTCGTACTTCAGACCCTCTACCTATTGCTCCCCGCAAAGGTACTCGATCTTGTGTTACTCAACATCCGATTAGTCAATTTGTCTCATATCATGCTTTATCTCCTTCATTCTCATGTTTTACCTCTCAACTTTCAAAACTCTCTGTTCCTAAGACAATTCAGGATGCTTTATCTGATCCGAGATGGAGGACAGCTATGAAAGATGAAATGGATGCTCTTCACCATAATGAGACATGAGATCTTGTTCCATTACCACCTGGTAAGCAACCTGTTGGCTCTAAATGGGTATATACAATCAAATTTCATCCTGATGGTTCTGTGGAACGTCTGAAAGCCCGCTTGGTTGCTAAGGGTTACACTCAAACATATGGCATTGATTACGAGGAGACTTTCTCCCCTGTTGCCAAAATCTCATCTGTTCGAGTATTGATCTCTCTTGCTGCTAATCTAGACTGGCCTTTATTTCAGCTGGATGTTAAAAATGCATTTCTACATGGTGATTTGCATGAAGAAGTTTATATGGAGCAACCACCTGGATTTGTTGCTCAGGGGGAGTATCGAGGTACTGTATGCAAATTAAAAAAGGCATTATATGGTTTGAAACAATCTTCTCGAGCATGGTTTGGGAAGTTTTCTGATGTTGTATTGGCATTTGGTCTCCATAGATGCCAAACAGATCATTCAGTATTTCATCTACATAGTGATGCAGGTCACATTTTGTTGGTTGTATATGTGGACGACATTGTAATTACTGGTAGTGACTCTGCTGGAATTGCTAGGCTGAAACAATGTTTACATGATCAGTTTCAAACAAAAGACTTGGACAAGCTTAGATATTTTCTTGGAATTGAAGTCAGTAGATCTAAAGAGGGTATCAATCTATCTCAGAGGAAATATGTTCTTGATCTTCTGGAAGAAACTGGCATGCTGGGTGCACGACCTATTGACACCCCTATGGACCCAAATCGTAAATTTTTGAAAGAGGAAGGGGAGTTGTTTGGAGATCCAGGTAGGTATCAAAGACTTGTTGGGAAATTGAATTATCTCACTATCACTAGACCAGACATCTCTTATGCAGTGAGTGTATTGAGTCAATTTTTACAAACGCCTAGGGTCTCACATTGGGATGCTGTAATTCATATTCTTCGTTATCTTAAGCGAGCACCTGGCCTTGGATTATTGTATCGACCAAATGGACATCTTAGGGTTGAAGCATTTTCAGATGCTGATTGGGCAGGATCCCCTTCAGATAGAAGATCTACTACTGGATATTGTACCTTTGTAGGAGGTAACTTGGTTACATGGAAGAGTAAGAAACAAGCAGTAGTAGCTCGATCTAGTGCAGAAGCTGAATATAGGGCAATGGCTCACACTACTAGTGAGTTGGCATGGTTGCAACACTTTCTTCAAGAGATTGGGTTTCCAGCTCCTACACCGCTTCAGTTATTTTGTGATAATCAAGCTGCAGTGCATATTGCCTCTAATCCTGTGTTCCATGAGAGGACTAAACATATAGAGATTGATTGTCACTTCATTCGAGATAAGATACTAAGTGGTGACATTGCTACACCTTTTGTGAAGTCTGCCGATCAACTCGCAGATGTGTTTACTAAGTCTTTGTGTTGGAGTCGGTTAAAACTTATTTGTTTCAAGTTTGGTTTATATGATATATATGCCCCAGCTTGAGGGGGAGTGTTAGAGGACGTGTTTGTAATTAGTATAAGTGTGTGAGGGTATAAGTGTCAATTGTGTGTAGTGTGTATATATGTTTGTACATCAATGAAATGAGTAAGGGGTTTTTTCCATGTGTTTCTACAATCCTTTTATGATATGCTGAATTTAGAGACCCTTTAAGTGTAGCAATATAATGCACTACTGTGTATCTTTCTATATCCTTCGCAACCTAGGGAAACATTCATAACCATCCCTATCCGCTCATGCTTATGCTAAGGTTTGAGTCCTTTTCATACTTTGCTTTTGGACACTTGAATTATTCTTTTATTGCTGAAAAGCTTGTTGCAAATATCTTTATATATAACCTCTTGGCTGAATAGCATTAGGTATCAAATATAAAGTAATTCAGTCTGCATATGCCAATGTTTAAATCCCTAAAATGTTAATTGTGCAAGGGCTAACAGCAGCTTGTTTTTGACATCCTTTAGCCACTCTAAGACCCCTTTTCAAGTCTGTTATGGGGCGTAAAAGTGAATTTTTAGGTGTGAAACTGCTAACTATTTGTGCCCATGAGTGTGTGTGTGTGGATAGGCGACATAACCAGTCTTGTATTTGTGGAGTTTCACTCATCTTGACCCCAAAGTATGCCTCAAACTTTGGAAACTTGAGTCATTGCAAAGATCAATCATGGGGGGTACAACCTATGGTCTTAAAAGCTTCAAATATAAAAAAGAACTGAATCTATTTGGCTTCTTGCCAAAGACAGAGCCCTCTCCAGGTTTCCCTGCTCCCCAATTCTTGGAAACAAAATTCTCCCTCCCATTGTCCTCATTGCCACTAGAGGGAGGGAGCTTCGGTTTCTCCCTTCCTCCTATCCTTCTCTATCTCTAGATCATCTTCCTCTCCTATGCTTTTACCTGGTTTTCCTCCCCATTCCATGCTTTTTTCACTTTTTGTTGTGGTCATTACAAGTCCAAGCTCTCCGCCCATTTTCTTCCCAAACTTGCGCCACCAAAAGAGCCATCAACCAAAGACCCAACAAGCCCACCCTCTTTCGGGTGAGAATATCATGGGTGTCAGCATCACCAACTTTGCCTGGGACTGTTTCTCACATTTTTCTGTTTCCAAAAATATTCTCCTTTTTGCCACTTTTTCTCCGCTTTCCTCCCATTTGGTCAGAAGGAAAGATCTCTGGTTTGCTACTATCCTCTTTTCTATAACCATGACGCACCTTGCCAGTGGTTTTACCAACCGCGATTTCATTCCATGCGACCAAACCAGCCCTGTGACTGGTATTAGGGACCTCGGTCTAGTCCCTAAACACTAAGGTTCATGAGCTCACCTTGATGATTGTGATGACCAAGTGTGCCTTGCCAACTTGCTTGGCCTTGAACTTGCGTGGCAATGGAGGGTCCCTAGGTTGATGAAGGTTTAGTGTTTTAGCGATGGAAGTGATGATGATGATGATGTAGTAGGGTAATCTAAGTGTTTTGATGAATGTGATGCAATGTGACACAATGTGGCACGGCTTGAGTTGTCCTTGAAGATGGCGCCAATTGGAAGTGGGCTAGGGTTAGATGTTGGAAGTGAGGTTAGGGTTTAGATGGAGGCTTAGGGAATTACGGCTTGACCCTTGGGAGATTAGGGTTGGCGTGTTGGTGGTTGGATAGGATTAGGAAAGTTGGAGATGATGGAGGGAAGATTCCTAAGTGGTAGGAATCTATTAAGGAAGGGTAGAGTTTCGGTTTTGGCAAGTAAGGAAAGTCTTGGTTGGCTTGAGATAATTTAGGAATGGGAGATTTAAGGGATTGAAGATGAAATAGAAATTCCTTAAATCAAGGGATTGGATTGGAAGGAAGTCAAGGATTCCTAAAATATAGGAATTACCTTATTGGGACTTTGTGGTTTCGGCTAGGGTTTGTGGGAATGGAAGAAGGCTAATTATGGTAAGTGGGAATATGGACTATTGGCTTTGGCGTGGAGGAGGATTAATGGTGTTTGTTTGGGGAGAAAACTCAAGAAAATATAACAACAATGCAAGTAAAATAAAGAAGAACAATGGAAGATAAGAGATTGAATGAATAATTCTCAAAGATTGGATAACTTGAATTACACCTATTCACGAATTGCAAGGTGTAATCCTCTTTTTGAGATTCACGAATTCCATCCAAAAGAGCCCAAGTGCAAAGGCACTGAAATAGACCTCAAGAACAATCACAAGTTCTCCAAAAGAAAATTGTCAAAAGGTACAAATGAAATGGCTAATTGCCTTATTTGTAGTAAAAACATATAAGGAAACCCTTGGATGGGCCCCACGTGGCCCTTGGCATGACTTGGCCCATGGTGGCCTAGGTTGGCCCACAGCATGGGCCATGGCCTGGTTGGCATGGCACGGCCCAGGCTGGTGGCTTGGGTGTTGGCCTGCTGCTGGCATGGCATGGCCTAGGTAGGGGCCTGGGTTTGGGCATGTTGCTGCGGCTGCTGCTGATGGCACTGCATGGCAGGGGCCTAGGCGTTGACACGGTTTGCGTGCTGTGTGGCATGGCCCAGGCATAGGCTTGGGCGCTGGCATGGCGTGCGCATGGGCGTGTGGCGTATGGGCGTGCGCATACTAGGCCGTGCACGGTCACTAACCTTGCTGGGCATCTCATGCGTGTCAAGGCATGGGCCATGACACGCATGTAGGCTGGTTGTGGGGCTGTTCAGGTATGTCAATGGCAATGTTAGGGGCTTGTCTTGGCATGTCATTGACATGGTTAGGACATGGGCTGCTCGGCCATGGGCTACTTTTCTTGGGGTTTTGACAGCGTTGCCCATGTCCTACTGCCCGTAATAGCATCTTGATGGGGATATGTTCCTTTTCGGAGAGATAGTCCACTGTCATCTATTGTGCGTCAAGCAGGCGTCCTTACTTCCCTTTCTAAGGATATAAAGGTGTTGGAAAATCAGAAAGATATAGTAGTAATTAACAAAAATGTTTAGTTACCAAGATTGTATAGCTGTAAATTATGCAGTAATTAGGCAATGATTATAAATTAGGAATGTATCTTTATTAGGTAAACTGGGGTGGTTTGGATTCACAAACCATCTCAACTCGTCTTATTTTTATCATTACATCCTTCCCAAATTTTCACACAAAATATAATAATCATTTTTTTTCAAATCCCAAAACAACTTTCCCAAATTCTCATATAAAATATAATAAACAATTAAACTTTTTCACATCTCAAAACAATAACAATATTAAAAAATATTATTCTAAAAATATTATTTTCTACTATTCACAAACCATCTCAACTCATCTCTGAATCCAAACGACCCCTAATTAGTTATTCTTTTCCTACTTTAGATTTCTTGAGGTTCCTATAAGTAGGAATTTGTTCAAGTCAGAATTAATATAAGGAAATTATTCCCAAAGTATTTTCTGGTAAAGGAAATATGACGCACTACAACAGTCAAGTGTAGTGCAGCATCAGTTGTTGCAGCTTTCAAATGCAGTACCTCTAACAACCCAGGTCAGGTGGCAATGACAATCAGAGGGTCAACGGCACTTTGAGGAAGCTTAGGCTTGTTGACTCCTTGTTTCCAAATTTTTGTCTCAGCTGTAGCACCATGTTTGATGTTTCAATTGAGTCCGCTGCTATCTCGCCTTTCTCCTCTACTACAAACCTGTCAAAAGGTAATGGAACCAACTTTGAGTCTCACTCTGTTCAAATTACCACCCGCTTGAATGGTGATATTTTTTTGCGATGGTCTCAATCGGTTCGCATGTACATTCGGGGGCGTGGGAAGATGGGCTATTTGACTGGGGAAAAAATAGCCCCTGCAGCAGATGATCTGGCCTATTTGACTTGTGATGCTGAAAATTCCATGGTCATGACATGGCTGGTGAATTCCATGGAAGAAGATATTAGCTCTAACTATATGTGCTATCCAACGGCACAAGAGCTTTGGGAGAATATGAACCAGATGTATTCGGATTTGGGTAATCATTCTCAAATTTTTGAGTTGACCCTCAAACTTGGTGAGATACGTCAAGGAGAGGATAGTGTCACCAAGTATTTCAACTCTCTGAAACGGGTGTGGCAAGATCTCGATCTATTCAATACCTATGAATGGAAATCTGTGGAAGATAGCCTTCATCACAAGAAAATTGTGGGGGACAATCGGATTTTTAAATTTCTTGCTGGCCTCAACATTGAATTTGATGAAGTAAGGGGGAGAATTATTGGAAGACAGCCCCTTCCTTCAATTGGTGATGTCTTTTCGGAGGTAAGGAGAGAGGAGAGTCGAAGGAATGTGATGCTAGGCAAGAAAAGACCCGGTGTTGCTGTTGAAAGCTCTGCCTTAGTGGCTGCCGATGCAAATACCAGCAAAGCCATCACTTACCAGCCCAGGAATGATGATAAACCACGGGTTTGGTGTGATTATTGCAACAAACTGGCCGAGCCTTCCCTCTTGCCAATGAAGCCGAGGTCAGCCCCTTTACTAAAGAGCAGATGAAGCATCTTCTTACATTGCTAAAGTCCAATTCATCATCTGGTATCCCTAGTGTTTCTTTGGCTCACATAGGTAATGAACCTAATGCTCAATCTTGTTGTCTAAATTCATCTGCTCCTTGGATCATTGATTCAGGAGCCTCTGACCATATGACTAGTTCTTTGCATTTATTTAAATCTTATTCACCATGTTCCGGAAATGAAAAGGTTAGAATTGCAGACGGTAGTTTTTCACCTATTGCAGGTAAAGGCTTAATAAAAATCTTAGAAAGAATAGGTCTTAAATTTGTTCTTCATGTTCCTAAACTTGCCTGCAATCTCTTGTTTGTAAGCAAATTATCCAAAGACTCTAATTGTTGTGTTACCATTTTTGAATCTCATTGTACTTTTCAGGACCAGAGCTCGGGGAGGACGATTGGCAGTGCTAGGATGAAAAATGGTCTCTACTATTTTGATGATAATCTATCTAGTAATAAAAAAGCTCAAGGCTTTAGTAGTATCAGTTCTATCTCTGTTTGTGAACAAATAGTGGTTTGGCGTTGCAGATTAGGCCATCCTAGTTTTTCCTATCTAAAATATTTGTTTCCATCATTATTTAACAATTTAGACTCTGCATCTTTTCAATGTGAAAGTTGTTTTTTGTCCAAAAGTCATCGTGCAACTTATCTCCCTAAACCTTGTCGTGCATCAAAACCATTCTATTTATTTCATAGTGATGTGTGGGGACCTTCAAAGGTTACTACTATGTTAGGAAAAAGGTGGTTTGTGATATTTATAGACGACCATACTCGTCTTTGCTGTATTTATCTAATGCGTGAGAATTCTGAAGTTGAAAAATTATTCAAAGATTTTTACAACATGATTGAGAATCAATTTCAAACAAAAATTAGTATACTTCGATCTGACAATGGAACGGAATACTTCAATAAAGTTTTGAAAACTTTTTTACGAGAAAAATGTATTTCTCATCAATCTTCATGTTGTGATACTCCTCAACAAAATGGAATAGCCAAAAGAAAAAATAAACATTTGCTTGAAGTAGCTTGTGCCATAATGTTTTATATGAATATTCCCAAATATTTATGGGGAGATGCTATTTTGACTGCATCCTATTGATCAACTGGATGACTACATGAGTTCTACGGTATATCATTCCTTTAGATTGCTTAAAAAAGGAATTTCCAGAATCTAGAATTCATTCAGAATTAGCTTTAAAAATTTTTGGTTGCACAGTTTTTGTTCACATACCAAATAAATCTCGGTCTAAAGTAGATCCAAGAGCTGAAAAATGTGTCTTTTTAGGAGATGCTCCTAACCAAAAAGGGTATAAATGTTTTAACCCTCAAAACTAAAAATTTCCATATTATTATGGATGTCTCTTTTTTGGAAAATACTCCATTCTTTACCAGAAATTTCTTCAGGGGGAGACAATAGGTGAAGATAATTTTTGGGAAAAAATCTGCTCCTTTACCCAATATAATCATTGACTTTCCTTCTCAAGACACTGAATCCTCTCCACAAATCACCAAGTTTTTTCTGGAAAAAGAAGCTAATATTGGCAGAATAAGTTTTTTACCAACAGAGAAGGAAATACTACAAAAGGATAATGTTAATCCGAATTCTGAGCTTCTGGTTTATACTAGAAAGAGGATCCCTGAAAGAAATAAAGACCTTATCATCCCAGTGTAGAATCAATCAGAATCCCTGAACAATGGCTCTTTGAATATTTCAGGTAACTTTTCTCCTATTCCTGTTTTATCTAATTCTATTCCTATTTTATCTTCTGCTCCCATTTCAGATTCAGATCCTATAGTGTCTCCAAAAAATAAAACCTCAGATCTTGATATTCCAATTGCCATAAGAAAAGAACCCGAACATGCACTAAATATCCTATTGCCAAATATATCTCCTACCAAAAACTCTCCAATAATCAAATATTTCTCAACTTGTTGTGCCAAGAAATATCTAGAAAGCACTAGATGATCCGAATTGGAAATTGGTAGTACTTGAGGAGAGATCGCTCTTAGGAAGAATGGCACGTGGGAGATAGTTGACTTGCCAAGAGACGAGAAGATTGTAGGGTGCAAAAGGGTTTTTACAGTGAAATGTAGGTCTGATGGCAATATAGAGAGGTACAAGGTGAGACTTGTTACAAAATGTTTTACACAAACCTATGGAATCGACTACCAAGAGACGTTTGCCCCCGTAGCCAAAATAAACTCCATTCGAGTATTATTGTCACTCGCCGTGAATTCCAATTGGCCTTTACACCAATTGGATGTAAAGAATGTGTTCCTTAACGGAGACTTAGAAGAGGAAGTTTTTATGAGTCTTCCATCGGGGTTCGATGAAAGACTTGTTGTAGATAAAGTTTGTAGATTAAGAAAGACATTATATGGCCTCAAACAGTCCCCGAGGGCTTGGTTTGAATGCTTTGGCAAAGTAGTGAGACGTCACGAATATTGTCAAAGTCAAGCAGATCATACCATGCTTTATAAACACTCAAAAGATGGTAAAATTTCTATTTTGATTGTTTATGTGGATGATATTATCCTAACAGGAGATGAGTGCCGAACTGAAAAGACTAAAAGAAAGGCTTGCTGATGAATTCGAGATCAAAGACTTGGGTGCGTTGAAGTATTTCCTCAGAATGGAGTTTGCTAGGTCCAAGGAAGGTATCTTTGTCAATCAACGCAAGTATGTACTGGACTTGCTTTAAAGAAACGGGTATGCTTGGCTGTAAAACAGCTGAAACACCAATGGAACCCAACACAAAATTACCACTTGCTAAGATTGGAAGTGTAGTGAACAAGGAACAATATCAACGACTTGTTGGAAGGTTGATTTATTTGTCTCATACACGACCGGATACAACTTTCTCAGTAAGTATGATTAGTCAATTCATATATTTGCCTGGACCGGAGCATTTTGAATCAGTTTTCAGAATTCTGAGATATTTGAAGGGGACTCCTGGTAAAGGTTGACTTTTTAATAAATGTGGACATCTACAAATTGAAGCCTACACTGATGTAGACTGGGCTGGGAGTATAATAGAGAGGAGATCAACATCTGGATACTGTTCCTTTGTTGGAGGAAATCTTGTTACTTGGCAAAGTAAAAAACAAAATGTGGTTGCTAGAAGCAGTGCAGAGGCCGAATTTAGAGCAGTGGCTCATGGTATTTGTGAAGTTGTGTGGATTAAAAGATTTTTCGAAGAGTTGAAGGCTTTAGATTCGCTTCCCAGAAGTTATATTGCGATAACAAGGCATCAATTTCAATCCCCACAATCCGTTTCTTCATGACAGAACAAAGCATCTAGAAGCGGATAAACACTCTATCAAGGAAAAACTTGATGTGGGCTGATTTGTATGCCATACATCTCAACTGCCAAACAGATTGTTGATGTATTTACTAAGGGACTGCACAAGAAGCAATTTGACATTTTAATGGGCAAGCTGACTATGGAAGATATCTTCAAGCCAGCTTGAGGGGGAGTGTTGGAAAATCAGAAAGATATAGCAGTAATTACCAAAATTGAACAGTTACCAAGATTGTATAGCTGTAAATTATGCAGTAATTAGTCAATGATTATAAATTAGGAATGTATCTTTATTAGGTAAACTAATTAGTTATTCTTTTCCTAGTTTAGATTTCTTGAGGTTCCTATAAGTAGGAATTCGTGTAAGTCAGAATAAATATAAGGAAATTATTCCTGGTAAAGGAAATATGACGCACTATGACAGTCAAGTGCAGTGCAACATCAGTTGCAGCTTTCAAATGCAGTACCTGTAACAACCCAGGTCAGGTGGCGACGACAACCAGAGGGTCAACGGCACTGAGGGAGCTTAGGCGTGCTTAAGGGAAGTGAAAGAAGTGAAGTGTTAGGGAGATTAGGGTTGAATATGAAGTTGTGTAGGGAAGATCTAAATTTCCTGTTTGTGTGAAGGAAAATGTGAAGGGTGAGAGTTGCCAATGGTGACCAGTTAATAAATGATGGTACAGGACAAGGAATTTCAAGAAGTTAATAAATGGGTGTGATATGGTGCTTGGTGTGCAGTGGCTACAAACACTGGGGACCATTTCATGGAATTTCAAGAAGTTAACCATGCCATTTAACTTTGAAGGGCTCAATATTAGTCTGACAGGGCTGGCATCAATGCAATGGTTGGAAGAGAGTACCTACAGAGAAATGGATAAGTTAAAAAGGAATGAAGTCATGCTGCAGTTGATTGGTGAAGATGAACTGACCTGGGAACAGAAGCTGTCTGGGCCCTTGAAGGAGATTTTGCATAAATTTGAGGATGTGTTTCAAGAGCCCCAGGACCTTCCTCCATGCAGAACTCATGATCATGCAATTAACTTACTGCCAGGGGCAAAACCAGTGTCTATCCGACCCTATCCTTTTTTTTCAAAAGGATGAAATTGACAAAATTGTACAGGAACTCTTGCACTTAGGGGTGATCCAGCCAACTCAAAGTCCTTGCACTTCCCGGGTACTACTGGTCAAGAAGACAGATGGGTCATGTGGACTACATGGCTCTAAATCAGGTCACCATGACGGATAAATTTCCCATTCCTATAATGGAGGAGCTCTTGATGAGTTGAGTGGTTCTAAGCTGTTTTCCAAACTACATCTCAGGTTTGGTTACCACTAGATTCGAGTGAGGCCTGAAGATGTGCATAAGACAGCCTTCCGTGTCCACGAAGGCCATTATGAGTTCTGGTCATTTCCTTTGGTCTGACCAATGCACTGTCAACTTTTTAGAACCTGATGAATGAGGTTTTCAGGCCTTATCTAAGAAAGTTTGTGCTGATTTTCTTTGGCGATATACTGATATACAGCAATAGTGAAGAGAAACATTTGAAGTATCTGGAGTTAACCTTGGGCCTTATAAGAAAACACCAGCTATTTCAAAAGAGTCCAAGTGCAAATTCGGGTGTCAGGAAATTGGATATTTGGGGCACTTAATTTCTGGACAAGGGGTGAGAGGCAGACCCTGAGAAGTTTAAAGCCATGGTTGACTGGGCAAACCTAAGACATTAAAGGCTTTGAGTGGGTTCTTTGGCCCAACTAGCTATTATTGGCGTTTTATCAAGGGTTATGGGAGCATAGCTGCTGCCCTCACAGCTTTGCTATGAAAAAATAACTTTCATTGGGGTAAGGCAGCTGAAACAGCCTTCTTGAAACAAAAGGAGGCCCTCAGCCACCTGCTGGCCTTACCAGATTTTTCTAAGCCATTTTTGATTGAGTGCGATGCTTCAGGAAGAGGGGTGAGCAGTCCTAATGCAGCAGGGCAGACCCATTTCATCTCTTAGCCAGGCCTTAAAAGGCAAGACCCTTTTATTATCCACACATGAGAAGGAACTATATGCCTTAGTAATTGCCATCCGAAAATGGAGGCCCTATCTATTGGGCAGGATATTTGTGGTTAAAATAGACCACCACGGTTTAAAATACCTCCTGGATCAGACAATTGGCATGCCTATGCAACAAAAATGGTTGAGTAAGTTGCTAGGTTATGATTTTGTTGTTGAATATAAAGGGTCAGAGAATAAAGTGGCAGTTGCTCTATCTCAAAAGGAGGATGAAATTTCTCTAGCATTAATATCAGTACCTTCAGTTGAGTGGTTAGAGGAGATTAAACAAGGGTATGACAAGGATCCTGATTTACGGGAATTAGTGACTCGGTATCAAGCTGGACGGTTGAACCAACATGATTCTATGAGAGAAGGCTTATTGTTTGATAAGGGCAGGATGTACATAGCCAATATTCCAGACCTAAAAGCTAATTTACTCCAATTTTTACATGGAAGTTCTTGGGGTGGGCACTCTGGATTTAACAAAACTATACAGAGGGCAAAGAGGAGATTTTTTTGGCCTGGACTGAAAACTGATGTTAGAAAGCTTGTGCAGAGCTGTGAAACCTGCCATGTGCAGAAAACTGAAAATACCATACCTAGTGGGTTACTCCAACCCCTACCTATCCCCTCCCAGCCATGGTCACACATAACCATGGACTTTATTGAAGGCCTGCCTACTTCTGATGGGTTCGGTACTATTTGGGTGGTGGTGGATCACCTGACCAAGTACAACCATTTTACCCCTCTGGGCCACCGTTACTCAGCCAAAACAGTAGCACAATTGTTAACCAAACATATTTTTAAGCTACATGGGCTACCTCACTCCACTTTTGACAGGGACAGTACTTTTACAAGCATGTTTTGGAGATTGTTATTCAAGGCATAGGGGGCTCAGCTGGTCTTTAGCACAGCCTATCACCCCTAGACTGATGGGTAATCTGAAGTGGAGAACAAAAGCAGAGTCTTATCTCGGGTGCTTCATGGGTGACAGGCCCAAAGATTGGGTTAAGTGGGTGCTGCTTGCAGAGTTGTGGTACAACACCAGTCCACACGCCTCTAGCAAGCTGACAGCCTTTGACGCCTTATATGGATACCTCCCACCTAGAATCATGTCCTACAGTCCAAGTACTACTACGGTCGAGGAGGTAGATGCTACACAAAGGTCCAGGGACTATATTACAACTTCTTCGACATAATCTCAATAGAGCCCAAAGAAAGAATGAAAAAAAAATGCCGACTTGAATAGAAAGGAGCAAACTTTCGGAGTGGGCGGAGTGGGTATACCTGCAGTTGCAACCTTACCGCTAGACCTCAATGGGTCAATGCCGGAATCTAAAGCTGGCCCCACATTTCTATGGGCAATTCCAGATTGACCGCAGGGTTGGTGAGGTGGCATACTGGCTTCAACTCCCAGCAACAACTCAGATCCACCTTTTGTTTCACATTTCTCAGCTCAAGAAGCGTTTGGGAGGAGTCTTGGCGCTGACATGACTGCCACCAGTCAACTCACAGGGGGTGTTACAGCCAGAACCGAAGGAGGTCCTTGAGCGACGGATCCGTCCAGTCAACAACAGACCAGTCACAGATCTGTTGGTTTGATGGCAGGCCAGAAGATAGAAGACGCAACCTGGGAGAGAACAACTATAAGTTGAAGGCAGCCTTCCTGCACCTTTTGGACAAGGTGTTTTACTTGGGGTTAGGGAGATTAGGGTTGAATCTGAAGTCGTGTTGGGATGGGCTGTGTAATGGGCTGCATAGTGAATTAGGCTTTCTTTACTATTAATTTTAGTGTTTACTTAATGTGTTAGTCATTTTGTAAGGACTTGGTCCGTCAGGCTTATGGGCTGCCAGGCCCTTAGCGTTTGCTTGTTATTTTCTTAGATGCACCTGCAGGTAACCTTTACTTGCTCTACCATAGACAGTTACAGAGAATCTTGTATATCTCTCGTCAGAGATGATTTCCAGGGTATGCAGGAAAATACAATACAGTTTCTCTAGTTCTCTCTCACTATTCATCCCTAACCCCGGAGGCCCCTCACCCTCGAAGTGAGATTTCCATCCAACATCACCGGCATGTTACAGTACTGCAATCCCTTACTGGAATTGCATAAAGAAAAAAACCACCTTTATTGTGGTTACTTCCTTGGTTCAGTTGAGGAACATGGGCTTGGACTAGTTATTGGCTTCATTATCTTTTTTTTCCCTTTGCACTGTATTTGTGACACCCCTTTCCCATTTTTGCGGATGTCACATTAATAACATTTCATTGAGCCGGGCTATAATGAGATCCATAAATACCTCAAAGCAAAACTAACATTTTATTACAACATAATGATAATAGTTGTAAAATCACATAAAATGAAACTTGGGGAAAGATCCCCAATGCCATGTTCCTACACAAACCAAATTCTAAACTATTTGATGAATACTCGTTGACTAGGACACACTCTATTGTTAGTTGTGGCATCCCCATCGTTAACCTCAACTGAGACGTTTAAACCATAAAAACAAGATGACCTAAATACTTGGTAAATGGATACATCACACAGTAAAGAAGGTAAAAATGAGTTTCTATTTCACAAAGCATTCCCACATTATAAAATGATATTCACACGTCACAAACATTTTTCCTTTAATTACTTAAGTGACCAACACACATTGTGGCAACCTCAAGGTTTTTCATTTCCGCTCCTATGGCAACAGGTCGAACCTTGGGTCAGCCTATCTGTCAGACCATATAATATGGCTGCCCTTGCCTCTCTAGCTCTGCTACAGTCATTCATCAGTCATAAAAGCCAAGAAAATTCTTCAAACCATTTACACATTTGTTCATCCACATTTGTTTCCTTTCCTTCCTTTTCATTTTCTGGTTCTCATTTCTTTCTTTTTCTTTGCTTTTCATCATGTAATATAAGTGTTACAATCTTTTGCACATAATATTAGATGTATAAAAAGGCTACCAAAGAAGGCTACATAGCATCATAATACATGAACTAGTTTTGGAGAAACATAACATTGTAATACAATATGCTTCCTTTATTGCTAGTAGCATGTGCAGGGGACTCAAAACACAATCATTGAGTCCCTCAATCATTGTTCAATAACTTTTCATTGTTGTTCAGATGAAGATTCTCTGCAATGATACGATCTAGGATACTCTCATGCAAACCACACTCGAACTTCTCAAATATTCTTTTCCACTTCCGTGACTCGGTGGGTAACAAAGTGGGACAGCTTGATACATTTAGTAGCATATCATTCGTCAACATCACCTGGACTGTGTTTGCAAATTGTCCGGCCTTTCACCTCCCCAAGATCCCTAGGGAAGAAGCTTTCCCAAAAAATCTTCTTGAAGCGTTCCCACGTAATTGGTACTCATTCTCCAAGCTCTTGCTGTAGGAGATCCCTCATCGGGGCCCGCCATTCATCTGCATCATCCGCCAAGTTAAAGGTTGTGAATTCCACGTTCTGCTTGTTTGTGCAGTTCAAAGCTATGAAGATCTTGTCTGATCTCCATGGGCAATTCTTGATATCCATGGCATTTGACTTGCTGTCAAATGTAGGAGATGATGGGTGAATTGCTCAAATATGCATGCAACTCGAGGAACCCTTGCTCCCATGACTTGGCTGTTGGCAAATGCTTCAATGAAATGTGTAGTGGCAGCAGCAAGTGAATCAAAGTTATCTGGAACATACTGGTTCTCATATTCAGTGCCATCTTGAAGTTACTTTAAACACACATCGCGGTTAAAGCAAACAAACAAATAAACTACTGGACTCTTGAACGGGCCAAGACTCATTCTAGGTAACCTAGTCCTAATGTCTTTTCTTTTAACTCAGAAGTCAGTGTAAAGAATCAAAGTTATCTGGAACATACTGGTTCTCATATTCAGTGCCATCTTGAAATTACTTTAAACACACATCGCGGTTAAAGCAAACAAACAAATAAACTACTGGACTCTTGAACGGGCCAAGACTCATTCTAGGTAACCTAGTCCTAATGTCTTTTCTTTTAACTCAGAAGTCAGTGTAAAGAATCTCTTAACCTGGCTCTGATGCCAAACTTGTAACACCCCTTTGTTGTAGGGTAAGGAATGCTGCTATAACTTATCTTGTACACCACGATAGAAGATCCAACATAAAAGATTACCTTAAATGGAAAATAAATATAATAATTGCTTAATATTGGAAAGAAAATAACATCATATGATGCTTGTGGTGCACTTGTACTTTGCTTGAGTAACTGGGCTTCTGGTCTCAGTGGTACCCCTTTAAGGCTGACATTCTTTAAAGAATTTCCAGAAAGTCATATGATGTGATGCTTTTAGTCCATAGAAGTTGTGCTATAAAATGATTTTCTTGAGCTTTTGTTGTTATGTCATAACTAAGGTTTCCATGCCTGTGTTTTTTTTTTTTTTGGATTAGTTCACAAACATACTATTGTTAGTTTTGAGCATCATTAAATGGGGCATATTGGAACTCAACCCTTTGTACCACTCTTTTTACAACTATTTGTAAAATCAAAGGCGGTAATGCAAAATTTAAAATTCAAATAAGAAGGAAAACAAAAAATTAAAAAAAGTGCATTGTCAGATTGACCAATAGTAAAATGGGTTGTAAAATAGTTATGACCGTATCATTAATATCTTCTTCTATTAATGGCTATGAATGCACTTCATTTTGTCCCTGTTTCTGATCTTCCAGAATGTTGCATCAGATCCTTTAGCAAATGCTGACAAAGAAAATACAGACATATTGATGTATTGTACTGGAGGTATCCGTTGTGATGTATATTCTACAATTCTGAGGTAACTGGCTCCTCTCTTCTCCTGTCCTAAAATTGGCTCTAGAAGTTTTAGGATCAATCTCTCTCTTCCGTATTTCCATCCTTTCTGAAAGGACGGATATATTGATGTATTGTACTGCTTCGTGTTACACTGCTCACTCATAACACTTATTTACTTGTGCACATAATTTTTTTTGATAAGTAAAGTTCATGGTAGCTAAAGACAAACTTGTGCACATAATTGGAAATTGTCAAATGACTTGATGCATTGAGCAATTTCACCCTGGGGTAAAAGTTATAATCCTTTTAAGAAGCTTGAGTAATGCAATTGTTCTGAGGCAGATGAAGTCATGTTTAGAACCATAAAGCACCATGTAGATTGTCAGATTGGATATGGGTATTGGCCGGTGATGGTCCAATTTTACCAAGACTAGATCATACCCGCAAATAACCCAACCATAAAGTGCATTGCATGGACACATTTTCCTTCCTGTTGAAAAAGTTCTGTATGTTGATGTTAATTGTGATTTTTTTTTTTTTTTTCTGATAAGTAATATTAGTTGTGATTTACTTCAACCTATTTGTATTTTCCTGTGCTAGATTCGAAGTTGTTCTTCATATATTGATCTACTTTGACAACCTAGAGGACCATTATGAATGGTTGTGGTCTGTCAGCTTCCTTTTTTTATTTGTGCTTGTCCCATTATGTAGCACAAATCCCTCTGCATTGCATGTCCGTGTGAAGTGTGGGCCTCTCTTCATCAGAGTGGCTGAGATATGGGATTAGTATGAAAACTTAATGAAAGAGAGATAATAAAATAATGTTGGGGCAGGACGGTACCTTGTTACTGTTGCAAGATTATTCGATTCTGCCTCTTTTCCCCCCAACTTTTAGAGTTTTATGTTTTTCAAATTTTGTATGCTAGACAAAGGGGCTTCCAAAATGTGTACTCCTTGAAGGGCGGTGTTTCTCATTATTTAAAGAATGAAGGTCCTGCAAAATGGATTGGGAATTTGTTTGTGTTTGATTCCCGTCTTTCTCTTGCCCCTTCTGCCTACAAGCCTGAAGCCATTGTTAAAGCAGCCAGGAGTGAAGAAGTTTCTGGGAGTAATACATTTGCCAGATGCTACATATGTGGTTCTCAGGTTGTTGAGCTAAGGCATCGTAACTGTGCAAATCTTGACTGCAACCTGCTTTTTCTGTAAGCATCCTTCTCTTCGTCCTCTCTAACCCCAAATTACAATCTCCAATGAACCCTTTCATATTTTATGCATGTGAACTCAGCGTTGTCACCCTTACCAATGATCCTGGCTGTTTTGATTTTCAAAGCATGTGTTTTTCATCTCAAGTAAGTTAACTTGTGACATGGCAATTGTCTTTTAGAGTGACCATAGTGAATGATTCTTAAAAGACTTAATCCCAATGGATTTAGTTTTTTGACTGCTGTCTATTTGATGATTCAAAGATAAATTTTGAGATCTTGAAAATCCTAAACCATATGTAGAGCCTTTGTGCATTTCATCTGCTACCATTATTGGCATGCAAGAACATGGGGGAATTTTATATTCTGTCTGATGGCAAAAGCACTTTTGTTGGTTGGTATAATTTTTTCTTCCATCTTTAGTTGTTAAACATGTTTTATGTTTTACTTTATAAAATACATTTGCTGCTTCTTTGCTTGAAAGTGCAAATTGAAAAACTCTGTTCTTGGTGTAGAAAACAAAGTAAGGAAGGATCCAAGTAGAAATGTTTTGTATAGACATGGGGGTAAGAACCACATAAGGTCATTATTGAATGGTATTAATGCGGGGGAGTGGTGGTGTACAACGCGGTGTTTGAGAGACCAGCTTGTTTTCTGGTTACTTAGTGTCAATTTTGGCTTCAATGCGCCTTCCATAGGATTTATTCATCATTATATAGGGAGGAATTTACAAAGTAGTGCCTGAAAATATGGCTAGATTCTTGCCATGTTTCTGGCCATGTTTCCAGGAAACACTAGTGCCATATTTCCTGGGCGACATGTTTGTACAATAGTTAGTGGGTGACATGTACAACAATTAAGTTCTTAGTAATCTTATCTTAGTAACATCCCCCCTCAAATTGATGCCGGGAAATCTAGAAGCATCAATTTGTCAATCAAGAACTGATGTCGATGCCGAGAGAGAGCTTTAGTGAAGATGTCAGCCATTTGAAGTGTGGTGGAAATGTGAGGAAGAGTAATCACATGTTTGTCAAAAGCTTCACGGATGGAATGACAATCAACTTCGATGTGTTTCGTATGCTCATGGAAAACAGGATTAGCAGCAATTTGGATAGCACCGGTATTATCAGCATGAAGAGGAGTGGAATGAAGCTGAGGAAAACCAAGTTCTCCCAATAACCCACGAAGCCATGTGATCTCAGAGCAAGCGGAAGACATAGCACGATATTCAGACTCAGTGGAGGACTTGGAAACCCTATCTTGCTTCTTACTCTTCCACGAAATGAGTGCATTGCCTAAGAACATGCACCATCTAGTAACAGAACGACGAGTATCCGCACAGCCAGCCCAATCAGCATCACTATACCCCGCCAACTGTATGGAGGATTCTTTAGGAAAGAATAACCCGCGTGTAGAGGTGCCCTTCAGATATCGGATAATACGACGGAGAACAGCTAAATGAAGATGCCGGGGAGCTTGCATAAATTGACTAACCTGTTGTACAGCAAAAGAAATGTCAGGACGAGTAATCGTTAGGTAGTTCAAGCTCCCAACTAGTTGCCGATACAGTGATGGATTTGGAAGAAGCTCGCCTTCCGCCTGATGAAGCTTGAGATTTACTTCCAAGGGAGTAAGAACAGAGTTACCTGATTGGAGACCAGCCAATGAAATCACCTCTTGTGTGTATTTGTACTGGTGTAACCAAATACCGGTCGGATTATTCTGCACCTCAAGACCAAGAAAGTACTGTAGGGGACCAAGATCTTTCATGTGAAAAGAGGCCTTGAGATGTTGCTGTAATTGCTGAATTAAGTCAGCATCAGAGCCAGTAATCACAATGTCATCAACATATACCAGAAGCAAGACAATTCCTGCAGAAGTCTTGCGAAGAAAAAGAGAGGAATCATACAGACTCTGAGTGAAATGAAAAGTAAGCAGGGTTGAGCGAAATTTATCAAACCATGCACGCGGGGCCTGTTTCAATCCATACAAGGATCGTCGTAACCGACAAACTTCTGAGGAAGGTGTAGCAAACATGCCGGGAGGTGGAGACATATAGATCTCTTCTTTTAGATCCCCATGTAGAAAAGCATTCTTCACATCCATCTGTCGGAGAGACCACCCTTGCGACGCAGCAAGTGTCAAGATAGTTCTCACAGTAGTCATTTTGGCCACAGGTGCAAATGTCTCTTCATAATCAATACCATACTCCTGTCTATTCCCAAGAGCCACGAGACGGGCTTTATATCTGTCCAGTGATCCATCAGACTGAAACTTGGCTGAGTACACCCATTTACAACCAATAGGTTTGACACCAGAGGGACAAGGTACAATTTCCCAAGTGTGATTGTCTTGAAGGGCTTGGATTTCTTCTTGCATGGCTTGCTGCCAACATGCTTGGGTGGCTGCTTGGGTATAAGAGTGAGGAACACAAATAGTGTCAAGAGTTGCAGTAAGCGAGGTATGAGGAAACCCATACCTATCTGCTGGATGTGTAATCCTGGTGGAGCGTCGAGGTATAGGTACCACAGAAGCAGATGTCGGATAAGTGTCTGGAAGGGGAGTGGAAGAAGGGAGACGACGTCGATGATACACCATACCAGGTTTAAATCTCTCAATAGAAGAGGACACATCATCAAACGCAGGTAGAAGAGTAATAGGAGTATTAGAAACAACTGGAGACTGAAAAAAATATTGATTTTCGAAAAAAATCACATTCCGGGAGATTCGGAATTTGTTAGCATGAGCATCATAACAAACAAATCCTTTCTGAGTAGGACTATATCCCATAAAAGCACACGTGACAGATTGGGCAGCAAACTTGTGACGCTCAACAGGTGGCAGATGAACAAAACAAACACACCCAAAAGTATGAAAGGATTGATATTCAGGAAATATGCCAAATAATCGAAAATAGGGAGAATCATAATTTAAAGTGGCTGTAGGCAAACGATTAATTAAATAGACAGCAGTAGATAAAGCTTCTACCCAGAACTTAGAAGGTACAGAAGAATCAATTAACAAAGTACGAACGAAGCATAAGATTTGAAATACTCCCCCCCTGAGTCGGAGCATAAGATTTTGATACATGTATTGAACTGAGTCTCGATAAGTGCCACAAAGATTTGAAAGACAGAGAACACGTCAGCTTTAGAACGAAGAAAATATATCCAAGTGAAGCGACTATAATCATCAATAAACGTCACAAAATAACGATATTGACCATGAGAAATAACAGGACTCACACCCCAAACATCAGTGTGCACAATCTCAAAATAATTAGAAGCACGGTTACCATGCACAGGAAAAGGTAAAATTTTACTTTTACCAAGACGACATGTAGCACAATCAACGGATGAAGAAAAAGATTCTTTATTTCCTAACAAACCATTTTTCAAAAGATGAGTTAAGACAACAGAGTTAGGATGACCCAATTTCTTATGCCAGACCTCATTTTTATTGGCCGTAGCCGTACATGCAAGAGAAACAACAGTAGGAATAGAAAACTGTAAAGGAAATAATCGTCCCACTTTAGGCCCCTTCGCGATCACCGTCCCCGACACCTGATCCTGTATAAGACAACCACCACGAGAAAAATGAACATCACAATTATTATCTACCAATTGTCCAACAGAAATCAAATTGGTAGACAGTTCAGGGGAGACAAAAACATCGCGAAATGAAGAGCTCAAAGTACCAACAGCAGTCATAGGGAGGGTACGACTATCAGCAATCTGAATATTTTGTGTCCCTTTATACTTACGTACGTCATGAAGACCCGTCGTAGTATTAGACATATGATTAGAGGCACCCGAATCAATAATCCAAGAATTGGAGTTAGTACCCGTACCTTGCAGCCCTAAAGCTGTAAAAGCAGTCATAATCATCTGTTGGACCATTGCTGGTGTGAGAACAGATGAATCGGAGCTTACGGTGGATGGCCTGGAAGAAGAAGGGGACTGGACAGCAGCATGAAATACTTGAGGTGGACGATTTTGAGGTCGCACTCGACAGTCTTTGATGAGATGGCCCACCTTCTTACAGTAGTTACAAACTTTCTTAGGACAGTTGCGAGCAATATGACCAAACTCTTTGCAACTAAAACATTGCAACTGGTTTCTCCCTTTCCCTTGTGCGACATATGCTACATTTACGGCATCAGAAAGTAGTTTCTCAGAAGTCATACCCATCTGCGTGGATAACCGTTGTTCTTCACGCAATAATTCTCCCAAACAAGTATCCAAGGAAGGAACTGGGTGACGGTTCAATAAACCAGCTCTAGCAGGCTCAAATTCAGACCGTAGTTTCATCAAAAATTGATCACGTTGACTCTCAGCATGAATTGCTTTAAGAGCCGCAAGTGCCGTAGAGGGAACCTTCGAATGAATAATAGCAGAATATTCGCTCCAAAGGTTAAGGAAACCAGAATAAAATTGCTCAATGGTAAGGTTACCTTGCTTATAATTGCTCATTTCCAATTCCAATTGAAATTTTCGAGCATTGTGATCTTGGTGGTAAATACGGTGGAGATAATCCCACATAGCCTGAGCCGTAGTAAAACAACGAAGGTTGGTGACAAGATGAGGCTCAATCGTTCCCAGCAGCCAAGAGATCACCTTAGCATCCTTGACCTCCCATTGATTGAGTTATTTTTCATCAGTGGGAATTTTACCAGAACCATCGATATGAGTTGATAATTCTTTCCCTTTCAAGAACATCTTAAATTGAAATTCCTATGTAGGAAAATTCTTTCCCGTAAAACGAACAATAGTATTTTCAATAGACATGTTGAAAGATGCTTTAAAATAGACAAATGACTCAGTAAAATAGACCGCCTACGAGAAATCAAGATTTATAGCCCACAAATAAAAGTGATAATATGGCCCACCGGCCCACCAGTCCAGATGTAAAATCAAGAATTTACTTGCCTTTTTAATTAAGTATCAACCACGTGGAAGGGCAACTCAAGTAAATCAAGAAGATGCTGAAAAACACAACCAGCCCAGTAAATTCAACAGCTCACACGTAAATTCTTGTAGCCGTAAATTCAACAGCCCACACGTAAATTCAACCAGCCACGCGGAAGAACAACATAGCCACCTCCGAAATCGTCGGCCACCACCACAGAGAGAGCCGACGTGTTCACAGCAGCCCTGCCACCACCAAATACCGAGAGAAACCCACGGCAACCAACCACCACAGAGAGAGCCGACGAGTACCCAGCCACTATAGACCACGCCGATGGACACCCAGCCACCACAGACAGCGCCGACAGCAACAGACGGCGTCGATAATCACACAACCACTGACAGAGAAGGTCGACGGGTACACACCCACCTTCAGATGAGGCCGACGAGCACCAAAATCACCGAGAAAGAGAGAAGAGAAAACTAGATGATGTTTGCGAGAGAAGGAAAAAAAATCTTGCGAGAGAAAAAAAATTTCTTGCACACGGGAAAACCAGGTGATTTTTGCGAGAGAAAAAAAAAATTCTTGTGAAAAAAATTTCGGAAGTCAGAGGAGAAGCTCTGATACCATGTCAATTTTGGCTTCAATGCGCCTTCCATAGGATTTATTCATCATTATATAGGGAGGAATTTACAAAGTAGTGCCTGAAAATATGGCTAGATTCTTGCCATGTTTCTGGCCATGTTTCCTGGAAACACTAGTGCTATATTTCCTGGGCGACATGTTTGTACAATAGTTAGTGGGTGACATGTACATATTTCCTGGGCGACATGTTTGTACAATAGTTAGTGGGTGACATGTACAACAATTAAGTTCTTAGTAATCTTATCTTAGTAACACTTAGAACCCTTCAAGTGGCCGTAGAGTTACTTGGGCGAATAATGTGAGGGAAGCTAGCGGTGGGTTTGGGCTAGTCATTGCACCTGCAAGCCAGTCTGCCAGGGCCGCTCATTACCTGTAGACATGGTGCCTTTGAACAGTGTCTTGTGCCAGTGAACGAGAGATCTGTGTTGAAATGACTTGGGATGTGACTGCTAATGTTGTTCTTGATAATGTAGCTCGCCCTACTGGTGTTGAGCCGAAGACTGATTCTCTCTCAGCCCCATCAATCTCCACCTGTTCACGTTACTGATAAAAAAAGAATCTCCGTTTGTTTGCAGTAGTGGGTCTGAGGAAATTTTGGCACCATCACCAGCTCTCCTGATAGGCAGTGTTTTGCAGTTGGGTCCTCTGGAACTTTTTTCATGTCTTCAGGTTGAGGACGAACAGAAGCCATAAGGCGATGGCCAGAGATGTATAAGGATATGCAATTGGTGATGAAGGGAAAGGGATTGTGCATGAATTGGAGTCCATGGGTGGGAGGAGGCTGGTGTTGATCCAGTACCTCTTTGTTCCTTGTCATTACATTTCAACATGCCAGGAGCTTCGGAATGGATGCTTCAGAAAGTGAAAGAGATTCAAGGTTGCGTGGGAATCTCTTGAGAAGGCTTTGAAGAACAATTTTGGGCTTTAGTCATTGCTATTGGTCAGGGCATTCTCTCTCTTCTAATTCAGCCACTAAAGAGAGAGAGAGAGTTAAAGAGACTCACTTGTATGATAAACTATGCTGCCAAGGAGGGAAGTGCAGGTCTAGAAAGGTCCAAAGGTAGGGCGACAAACTTTATTTTATGAATTCTAAGTTTATTTCATGGGGGCTGAATGACTTCAATAAGCATTTCCATATCAAGAATTTGCTTCGCCTTTGGACGGTGGATATTGTATGTTTGCAGGAAAGAAGGTTGAAATTGGTTGATGGTCACTAGAAGTTAGTGGGATTGTCCATATGTCATATGTGGGATGGGCTTTCTTTGCTTCTAAAGGGTGCCTCGAGTGGAATCCTTGTGATGTGGGACAAGAGGGTTGTGAAGAGTATTGGTGATTACTTGGTGTCCTGCTCTTTCAAGTTTATGGAGGATGGATTTGTGTGGGCTTTTGCATGTATTTATGGACCAAATGTGGATAGCAGCAAGAGAATTTTGTGGGATGAGATTGTTGGTTTGTTCAGCTGGTGGATATGCCTTGGTGTATTGGTGGGGATTCCAATGTCACTTGGTTTCCTAGTGATAAATTTGGGGAGGCTGGTCTTAGTCCGGCCTTGACAAAATTTGTCTGAGTTTATCTTTGAGTTGGAACTCTTGGATTTGCCCCTTGTGGGGGGTGCATTCATGTGATTCATTACTTGGATTTGATCTAGATTAGATAGATTCCTGGTTTCTACTTCCTAGAAAGCTCATTTCTCGGTGGTGTACCAGAAGAGATTACTGCAGGTTTGTTCAGACCATTTTCCTGCCTTGTTGGATTGTGGTGGCTTTCACAAGGGCTGTAGATATTTCAAGTATGAGAATATGTGGTTAAAACATGATAGTTTTGTGGACAATGTGAGCTAATCCTACAGTTTCAAGGCACTCCGTGTTTCATTTTGGCAGGCAAACTGCAAGTTTTGAAGAATGACCTGAAGACATAATGTGCAAGTTTTTGAGAATGTTTATAGTAAGAGAAAAGTCTCCTTGAGGAGTTGTAGGGCTTGGAGGGTAGGGAGAGTGGTGCATTGTCGGTTGGGGTGACTTTGAGGAAAAGTCAAATACCTTATGAGCTTGAGAGGGTGATCTTGATGGCAGAGATTTTGTGGAGGCAAAAATCTCAGGCTCTTTGGTTGAAAGAAGGGCATCAATGCACCAAGTTCTTCTATTGGGTGGCCAATTCGAATTGGTGGAACATAGCCATTGAGGTGCTTCATATTTATGGTGTAGTTCTTTCGGAGCCCTCTAAGATCAAGGACTGCGTTGTTCTCTAGTATGAAAATTTTCTTTCGAAGCAGTTTGCTTGGATGCCTAAATTTTCTTTAGCCTTTGAATCTATTGATAGTTTGATTGCTAATTGGCTGGAAAGACCATTTGAGGTTAGACTGTACAAGTGATAAGAGGGATGGCTAAAGATAGAAGCACCACCATTTGACTTATTCCGCACGCTTGGGGGGGCGGGGGGGGGGGGGGGGGGGGGGGGGGGGCTACACACAATTAGTCTTGTTAATGATGTATACAAAATCATATACAAAGTTATTGCCAATCACATGAGCACAGTAATGCAGAAGATAATGTTGAAGCATCAAAATGCTTTCATCAAAGGGAAACAAATTCGAGACTCGGTGCTAATCTCCAATGAATGTTGAAGAGTAAAATAAAAGCAGGTGTGGTAGGTATTTTATGCAAATTGGATATGGAGAAGGCTTACAACCGTGTGAATTGGGAATTTCTATTTTATTTGCTTGGGAGTTGTCATATCGGGGTGAGGTGGTGTAATTGGATTAATCATTGTGTATCCACAGCCCACTTCTTGGTCTTGGTGAATAGCACCTCAGCTGGTTTCTTTAATAGTTCTTGTGGATTGAGCAAGGGGACCCGTTGTCTCTTTTCTCCTTTTTGTTATCATTATGGATGGCTCTTAGTCGGATGTTGAAGGTTGCTACTGGTGGTGGATTTATCTCATGCTTTTTGGCTGGGTGCAATAACAATCAGAATGGGGGGGCCTTTGTAGAGGGTTGTTATTGATTCCAAGTGAGAGTACTTGGGGGTTGCTGTTCTAATGAAGTGAGAGGTGCATATGGTTTTAGTTGTGGAAAAATGTTAGGAATGGTTGGGGGGTTCTGCTAGTCACTTTAGATTTGGGGTTGGCGAGAGATCCAAGGTCAGATTTTGTAATGACACTTGCTGCGGTGATATGGCCCTCAAGTATTCATTTCCTACCCTTTCCAGATTGCTTATAATCAGGAGGCTTTGGTGTTGGTTTTTGGATAGCTCTGGTGGCTCTTCACAGTGGAATATTCATTCATTTTCTTAGACCTGCCCAGGATTGGGAAATTGGTGCAATCTCTGATCTTTTCAGCTGTATGCTTCGAGAATTGGTAGTGCTGAGGTGGACAGGATGCTCTGGACTTATTCTGAGAATAAGTTCACTATAAAGTTCACTATTCGATCTGGGTATATGGTTGTCTTGTCAGAACCATAATCATTTTCTTTGGTAGTGCATATGGAGTAAAGTGCATCCCAAGCTAGTTTTTTTTTTTCCGGTTAAACTGCTTCCCTTGGAAAAATCTTAACCATGCACAACTTGAAGAAGCACGGGTTTATTCTTATGGATTGGTGCTGTGTAAAAAAAGTGGTGAATTCCGTGGATCATTTGTTAGATCATTGTGAAGTGGCAAAGTTGTTATGAGTTAGGAATTTTAGCAGGACTGGAATTGCATGGGTGATGTCTAGAGGGTGGTGGGTCTTCTTGCTTGTTGGAGAGGCCATAAGGGTAACACACAAATTATTGCCGTTTTCTTCATGTGGTGCATTTGGCTCAAAAGGAACAGTCGAAGCTTTAAAGATTGGTAACGCTCTTTGGATGAGCTTAGATGTTTCTTTTTTCCATTCCGTATTTCTATGGGCTTCTGCTGTTGTTTTCAATGAGTTTAATTTTCATGGTTTTCTTATATTCATTTCTAACTCCTAACATGTGAATTTCATATACTTTCTATGTATATAGTTTATGACTACTCGATTCAATAACACTTCATTGTACTTGTGAAAAAATATCATTCTATCTCTATCAACTTTTTGCCATTTTTTATTTTATTTTTGGCATTCTTGAAAACTATCTTGTCTTAAACCATCCATTTGACCGTTTCAGGTGATGGCTCTTTTGTACGCTTCATTCAAATGCTCATCTTACTTGATCTCTTCCATTGTTTTACCTAATGTTTCTGCCTTCCATACAGTGCCAATATTTTTACTAGGATATTGGACATCATAGATTCCACCCTTCAATATTTGTGCCCTGAATTACCAAAATTGACACAAAGAACCTTCAAAATCTGAAAAACAAACAAATAGCTACTCGTCTATTTCTACCTTTAAGATGGATGAAAACGTATGAAAATAGGTGGCATGACGCAATCCTCAGAGTCAGATCTCAAGAGTATTTATGATACAACTTCATAGTAGTTTGAGGGTGGAATGTCAATTTTAATAGCTTGTGATGCAAAGTTCAACTTTTCTCATAGAGTTTCATAGTATTGTTTGTGATAACCCGCATGAATCTACATGTCTCTTTCCAGATGCTGTACAGATTGTATGAAGGACCTAAGAGGATGTTGCTGTGTAAGTTGCATTACTGCCCCCCGACTTCGACCTGTTTTGCCTGGGCATCAAAGATACAGAAAATGGCACCTGTATCGTGACTTGAAATGCGAAGTAAGTTGACAGCTTGATCAAGACGCTGGTGCTGGGGATGTTTATTGTATGAGCAAGAGTTGCCACAGTTTATTGAAATTTCTTGTTCCTGCAAGTGGCCTTGGAGATGTATAAATAAATGCTAATATTTACTGCACATAAGCTTTAAAAGAATGCGAGGCACGTTTGTTAGTTTCGAAAGAAAATACACAGCAACGAAAGGAAAAGAAATTACAAACATCTCCTAGCTTGTGTTTGGTAAATATGATATGTTTGTACATTCACTTTAGGTTGATAGGTATCCTATATCTTTGACTTCATCTTCGAGTATTAGGATATTAAATCCTTTCAAATGAAATGTTTCATATCTGTGTATGTTGGGTGTTAATGCCTAAAAATAGTGCAACAGACCGGAAAGGAAGAAAAAGTCATTCCCAGACCGCTGAGACTATTCGAGTCTCGATTGGTGCTGTGTGTAGTCCCCGGCGGTGGTCTGGTGTAGTTGTACGGTGTTTGTGCATACATCCGGGTTTTGCTACACAACCTCTTACTATTCATCCACACTCCACACTCCACATTTTTTAATATGTTTTAATATTTTTTTTAAATTTTTTTTTGAATTTTTTTTTTTAAATATTTCAAATTTTTTATTTACTATTCATATAAAAATTATTTAATAAAAAAAATTTTAAAAAAAGATGGAGTGTGGAGTGTTGGGAGGTTGGGAAGATTTATTATCGGCGCAATACCTAGGAAGGTTAAGGGAGGGGAGAATTCATTATATTATGCTGGTTTTACAGTCTTATAGTCTCTCATCCTCACTATACAATAGAGATTGGAGGTCAATCTTCTGAAAGTGGCCCCATCGTTGGTGCTCTGGTCGTGAGGTTGAAGAAGTTGAAGTCGTAGTCTGACCAAAAAATCATCTTGAAAAGCCACCGGGGAAAGTTGAAGTCTGGCCTCTTTATCCTTTACCCCTCTATTGCTTTATGTCACATCATCCATTTTTTTTCCTTTGGTCTCCTTTCTTTCTTCCCTCTTGAACAAACTCTCCCTTTTGGGTTGGGCCTAGAACTCATTATGGGCTTGAGATATTTTCTCTCTCAATGGAGGGGTGTGCGAGACATAAGTTTAATAAACAATACATGAAAAGTTAATGAAATAAAACGATTTGGCTTGATAACTGCTTACTCTTGAGCTGTTGTTTGAAGGATGTTAATTGTATATCATTAGCTCACATTGATTCAGTAGGTTGCTGAAGTATAGATGATAAAGTTATGTAGTTTGGTATTGACTTGCTGACCAATCTCATGGTTTTTCTCAATTGGCAAGTAAAAGATTAATGGTCAGCAATTGTTACCAATATGTAGGAGCCTTTTTATGTTATCATACTTCTGCGAACTTCATCATGGTGGTAAGTTCGATAAATTGTATTTGTTGCATTAAAAAAAACAAACAAATGCTTCTCCATGCGGGGGTATCCCTATGTCGTGCATGTATATTTGAGTCGAAGCTTTTCATGATGGATAAACTCATATGCAGCACTAATAATATGAAAACTGGAATAGGAGTTCTTGAACCATCTATCAATCAGTCATATAGTTTCTTCAAGTTTATCAGTGGGGTCCTAGAACTCAGACGAGATTGTTGCATTGATTAAATAAAATGTGTTCATAATTCCTTTGCATTATAATGCTAACACGACAAAAAAGCTTTTAATAGAGAGACAGCAGGCGAATGTGTTTTTAATGGTCACAACTTCCTCCAATTGCTTCCCTTTATCCCTTTCAGAAGCTGGAAAATGAGAGAGTAGAGCAATTAGAGCAACTGTTTGTAAAAACAAAAGCCACAAACTCAGGTAATGAGCAATAAGCTTCAGAAAAAAGCAACACCATACACAAGATTCTCATGATTTTATTCCTAAGCTATATAACATATAGAGCGAATCTTTGTTGTAACAAATATTTTGCCACTCGAACAAATATTATGTTAATTCTTATTCTATGGCCAAAGAAATATTGGGCTAAGAAGGAAATATTTTTCCCTCACCTGGTCTATGAAAAAAGCTCCATTGATCAAAGAAATAAATGTTCGCAATTTTTATATCTTTCGTGAGAAAAATCTCTTCTTGAACAGTTTTCTTTCCTAGACACATATTACCAACTTCTTATCTTTTGATCACTTTGTCAATCAAGTGGGTCACTCGTGAAAGATTCGGGCCATATTAGAGTCGTACAAAGGTTTCATAAGTGTCTAAAAGTGATTGTAAACCATTTTCCTATAGGAGTTTTATAGGTAGTAGTTGAGCACCCAGGGTGGGTTTTGTTTTCAGGAGTTTATCAAAAACTTTCCATTTGTGACCCAAATATTTGTGTTCATCATTTTTTGTTTCTTTAGGTTTTCATTTTGATATGTGTGATTGTTTGGATAATTTGGAACTATTAGGTTTTTAAATTTTGCTAGGTTTTGTTGGAACACCTATTCTTTTGATTAAATATTTTAACGACCCGATCCAATATTATTAGGGATATAGCATGGATAATTTATTGTACTAAAGTAGGTTTAATGAGTTATATTACATAAGCAACATTTTTTTTTTCTAATTGAGCTATTGTTTATTAGGGTTGGAGAGGAAACTTTAATTAGACCCATAGGCGCAAGAGGTTTTATTATTATTATTATTATTAAGCACAAAGGTACTTATTAGATGAATTGGGCTTAGTTTGGACTCAAGTTCAGGCTAGTTTGAATTTATTGAATACTCGGCCCATGAGAATATGGCAAGCCGAAGAGATTATTTGGATCTCCTAAACTTGCCCAACCCATTTATTAAGTCCATACACTGTCCAAGATTTGGATTCAAATATTTGAAATGGACCCTACCTGATTACCCTAAGGCCTACACCTGTTTGCTCTAAACCCATGAGACCCGCATATATAATCCATGTTACCATACATGCATCTTCATCCTCAACCAAGAAATAGGGTTGCCGCAAACATTAAGAACTCCTTCCTTTCATGCATGGAAACAACAACCTGCACATCCCTTATGTTAATGCCATAATTTGCACAACAGATCAGAAGGGGTGAAATAATCATCCCCAGCCCACGATGATGATTCGGGTTTCGATATGGTGTTATTCGCGTTCATCCATAAAATACGTAATAAATAGGCAAATAAATATAAATATAGAGAGACATAGGGATTTACATGGTTCAGTATAATACCTACGTCCACAGATTGTTTGGGAGCAAAATTTACTATAATGAATGATTTTATAATCTCTCATAGCCTCACATATCACTTAATACAATGAAAGAATTTTGGAGAGATCCTTTGGAGTCACTATGTGTGGTGGAGTTTGACGTATGGAGCTTTTGTGGAGATATTTTGAGTAGAAAGCTTGTGGAGAGTTTGTCAGATTTATGGGGGATCTCCTCATTATATAGAAGTCTATTTCCCTGGAGTGATTGAGTCCAACTTGCCTTGTGAAGTCTTTTCCTTTTAGAAGTCTGAGTTTCTTTTCTTTTAGAAATCTGAGTCACCTTGTCCTATCTTTTCTTGGTTTTATCTCTTAACTTGATTTTCGACCTTATTTGGAGGCAAAATTATAGGTTGCTGATTTGACCCCTATAGATGCTCTCGATTCTTAAGGGTGATTTGCTAGACAATAAGGTCTTGAGAATCTTCAAGTTAATAATCTACAGAATAAATTGAAAATTGGTCCCTAGTTTCTTGTTTGGTCCTCAATTTTTTGTTGTTTTCTGGTTTTCTGTTTGTTTTGTGCTAAGTAGTGAAGGGCTCAGTTTGGAGAGATAGGCAGGGGTTGTACTTAACCGCATTAGGTATGAGCATGGACTTCTACTTTGGCGGGAGATGTACTCAACTGCATTAGGTGTGAGCGTGGAGTTCGATTTTCAGTTTGTTTATTTGTGTAGACGTTTGCCATGAGAGATTATATATTGTCGAGAAAAGTGCATATTTTCATGATTTTTATTTATTTATTTGTATTTTTGTGATCGTTTTTACTTTTGTTGGTAGTAGGAGATTTTTTGCCCCTTGGTGTAAATTGTTATTGGTGTTCTTGTTTTGTTGTTTGTTAGTAGTAACCCGCACTTAAGTGGTAAGGAAGCCTGTCGACTCCCTAGGTCCGCATTAGGCAGTTGCCAAGCCCGTCGACTTGTTCCCAAAGGAAATCTGCTCGATGCAGTAGTGGTGCTCAGTGGCTCGTTGTTGAAGATAACCCGCCGACAGTAGTTATGGTGTGAGTATAAACACTTGACATTTGCTGAAGAAGATGTTGTGCTTGTATTGTTGTCCATGTGACAAAGGTTGGGCAGTCCCTGTCCTTTCCCCCCTGTGGGCTCGTCACAAGGGAGGTCGGGCATTCTGATAACTTTTCACGTCTGTTGACCCTTGACGAGTGATGAGTGGGGTTGGGCGGTCCCTGAACTTTCCTTTTTCGTGGGCATCGTGATATTTGACTCGTCATTGGTATTTAAGGGTCACTTGGTCTCTTGACCTCTGCGCCCTTTTTCATGGGCACCACGAGTCTTTTGACTCGTCATTGGTGTTTAAGAGTTGCGTAGTCTGTTGAACTCTACTTCCTTTTTTCTTGGCACAGTGAGTCTTTGTACTAGTCATTGGTGTTTAAGGATCATGTGGTCTTCTGACCTTTGCGTCCTTTTTTTTGGGCATCGCGAGTCTTTTGACTCATCATTGGCGTTTAAGGGCCGAGTGGTCTGTTGACCTGCACGCCCCTTTTTCTTGGCATTGCGAGTCTTTGTATTCGTCATTGATGTTTAAAGGTCATGTGTTCTGTTGACCGCCGTGCCCTTTTTTCTTACCACAGCAAGTCTTTGTACTCGTCATTGGTGTTTAAGGGTCGCGTAGTTTGTTGACCTCCATGCCCTTTTACCTTAGCATCACGAGTCTTTGTTCTCGTTATTGGTGTTTAAGGGTCTAGTGGTTTGTTAACCTTTATGCCATTTTTTCTTGGCACCGCAAGTCTTTATACTTGTCATTGGTCTTTCACGAGATGCTCGACCTCACTATTGTGGTGGGAGGTTGAGTTCAATAGCCCTGTGATGCTTTCACCAAAACTAAATAGGTTAGTGTAATACAAATTACAAGTTTGAGATTTGTAAACCTGAGCCATTTGACCAGGGTGTAATGAAGGCTGGTGACACATGGGTGATGCCCCAATGCTTTAGCATTGATGAAGGCTCGGGAAGCTAGCAATACCGAGCGGTCTATTCTGATGCAAACAGATTAAGATGCCTTCACGGCGCCCGAGAGGGGCTTTGCAATTGGTGTTCCTTGTCACGCGAGCAATTTCCCTCAAAATATATTTCCCGAGCATGTAGCCACTTGAATTTTTGTGGCACCTCAGTTAGTTTCGTTGGGAAAAATCTCCAAAAACCAACATTTGTTAGTAGAAAAATGAAATTCAAATAGCATGTTTGAGGGAGACAAACCAGATAAATTTTTTCCCCTACATTCCATTTTTCCTTTTTGGAATTGTTTGCTGATGAATAATCTTTTAAGAGGGAAGTTGTCCGTCTTTTGTAGCAATGGAGATTGTCAGTTTTGAAATTATTCTTTCTCTTCTCTCTCTCTTTTTGCTTGTGTGAGTCGTCACACCCAGTTGATTATAACTGGGGATCAAAGTGTACTGCCATATTTCCCACAACAGTCAATTGCCCACCTTGGAGTGGTTGTCTACTACCAAGGCTCGTGTGAGGTTGGCGAGATGTCATCCCGCCATCTTCTATGGCGAGCTTGGGCGAGGATGCGAGGAAGCTTCATGGCAAATAGCGGCTAGGTGTGAGTGGCGAGGAACTTTCCATATAGATCGCAAGCAGGGAGCTCCCGTGGCTTGAAAACTTGGTCGCCATGGGGCAGTGATATGTTGTACCGGTTCATGCTTGTTGCCTGCCACAAGGGTGGCAAGGAGTAGTGGGCTTGGCCAGTGAACTTGCACACTGTTTGTCATCTTCGCGGAAGCCCACTTGTGGCTGGAACTAAATACTATAGTCTCTATCTCTCGTTCGGTGGCTGGGTGAGCTTCAAAGCCAGAGGAGGCTTGCAGCGGTGCAGGGGTGTCGATGCGAAGAGTTGTACAATGGTTGAGTGTGGATGTGCTGGCGATAGAAACTGTCGTTGAGCTTGTGGGGCCGCGACACTTGGCCTTGGCGAGGACCTTGCGGGAGGACTCCTATCGCCCCTTTTTGGCCATTAAGGATGATGGCCATGCTCAAATCATGCTACCCAATGAGGTGGCAGGCAGCGTCATGAGACTCTAGGTTGCGTCTTGTTACGCAGGCAGGGCCTTAGTCGTTGGCTGGCTTTGGTTGCACGTACATGGTGCAACCGAACTGTGCCTTGGATAGCATCCAGCGGTCGAGCTTGTCAGTGACTTTTGGGTCCAGGAGTGCCATGGTGGGTTGGGCTACAAAGGAGGCTTTAGGGCCAAACTTTGCATAGGCTCGACCTTTGGGTTCAATGTGTTCAAGCTCTTAGTGGGGTCAAGGATGCAATGATGTCTGCAGAAAAATTTGGCGGATCGACGTCATGCATGCTGATCACCTCGCAATATCGTGGGGGTGTGTACCATCTAGCTAAGGTTCATGGCAAGAGGCGTTCTCTTTGTGGTGCAGAGGTGTTGAGCTGCTCTCGTGTCGAACCTCGATGGTGGTGTCAAGGAATGGAGGCGAACAGAGCCTCCATGGTCGGGGAGCATATCATTAGTGATAGAAAACGCGGTGGCCATGTGGTGGCCACCAACAGCTTCACTTAGCTCATTGATTGCTAGCGGGGACTTTCTAGGTTGTTTTCAAGCTTGTAGTGGCGAGAAGTAGGTGGGAAAGCTCCCGACAGCTCCGTTCAGATTTTCGACTGGGCTACCAGCCTTTCCCTTCACTGGGCAAAGGAGGTGTTGGGCCCTCATGCCCGCTGAATAAGGCCACTTGATGCAAGGTGGTGTGTGCCGATCATGCCCACTATGCATGCCATGCATAGTGGTTGCCTTACGTGTACAGGACAAACCATGCATCTTGCACATGCCCTGGAGTCATTTTCTTCTTTTTTTGCTGGTCATAGTAAAATAAAAATAAAAGGTGAAAAGTGGAAAAACTAATCTGAAATTTTGTAGACGGTCCCGTGAGTCAGAGAATATCCTTCTTCCAATTTCGGTGCAGAAGATTAGTTGATCCCATAGATGGCGACAACTGTTGATGCCTTAATTTGCACAACAGGCTGGAAAGGAGGAAAGAATCATCCCCAGCCCACGATGATGATTCGGGTTTCGATACAGTGTTCTTCGCATTCATCCATAAAATACGTAATAAATAAGCAACTAAAAATAAATATAGAGAGATACAGGGATTTATGTGATTCGGCATAATTCCTACATCCACGGGTTGTTTGGGGTCAAAATTCACTATAATGGGTGATTTCACAATCTCTCATAGCCTTACATATCGCTCAATACAATCGAGAAATTTAGGGGAGATCCTTAGGAGTCGCTATGTGTGGTGGAGTTTGGCGTATGGAGCTTTTATGGAGATATTTTGTGTAGAGAAATTGTGGAGAGTCTGTCAGATTTGTGGGGGATTTTCTCCTCATATAGAGGTCTATTTTCTAATAGTAATTGAGTCCAACTTGCCTTGTGAAAGCCTTTTCCTTTTAGAAGTCTGAATCTCTTTCCTTTTAGGAGTCAGAGTCAACTTGTCCTATCTCTTGTTGGCTTTATTTCTTAACTTGATTTCTGCCTTATCTGTAGGCTAAATTATAGGATGATGATTTGACCCCTACACCTTCCATTGTAGCTCTCCTCTCCACCATAGAAACAACTCCAAGCTGTAGAACCATCATCCAAACCAGCAGCCTTTGCTCCATCGTCAAGCACAACAGCACTGTTTCTACCACTTCCCTCAAACCACCCGCGCTCCTCCACAAATGCACCTTCTCCTTGGCTTTGGGCTATCTGAAGTACAACAAGTCCTCATCATAGCAACACTGCTTAAAACCAGCTTCCCAAGCCACCACACTACCATTTGAATAGCCCTAGCCGTCGCCACCACTCTTGTGTGTAAAAACATGAGGTGTTGCACGTTGCCAACCCATAACCTTCAGTCGCACTGCTGCCCTCCATGTCCAGCAACGCATCAACCTCACATGCTATGATGCCCCCAACCTTTGCTTGGGATGGAACAGAGACTTAGAGCATTGGGACATGCAACATAAGGTTACATTATGACAGTTAATATGCAATGCATCCTACAAATGCATATAGCATTATGCAATAGCCGTAGCAGAATAAGGGTGAATAAAAACTTATGCCAAATTGAACTAAAAACACCCAAATATTATTCATAACCATCATAAGTTCAGATCATAAGGTAGCATAATCTTAGTACAAATAATTAAGATAAGAAATCTCCGTAGTTAAATCAACTGCATCATGCGTTCTAAAGTACGAAGGGTTAGGGCTATAAACATCAGAATGAGATCTAGTGTTTTGTCGAGGTCTGACTCCCCCTCAATCAATTGAATCCATTGGATCATCTGATCCATCTTCATCAAGTCCTGATACAACTTCTATCATTCCGAGTGGAATGGTAGTGGGTCCACAAAGGTTAAGATTTACTTGAAATTTCAGTAAGTTAAACAACCAACATGCACAAGGATAAGTTATGCATGATGGATGACAAATCGCATGTGATGTTGAAAAAAATCCGTATTTGTCTCCCATCCAGATTCCTCAGCATTTTTAGAAAAACTGAGACACACATTTTTACACAAAACATTTTTCTCTTCAACCGTCAACAACATAATTTCATCCTTTTTAGCAACTCGTAATTAATATTATAACGTATGGTATTGTTACAGTTCCACATGTGCGCTATGAGTAACTGCTAATGGCTATAGTACAACTCACATTGAGACTACATTGTCTACAGACTCGTTCTCAATGCATTGGTAACATAATATAACACCATCATAACATATACATCCACCAGCCATAAGTGTCATAACATTTGACTTCACTCGGCATTCTTTAAAAAACAAAATCCATTTGAAGTTTGTTGACTGTTTTTTATCAACACATGCGTTACCACTCCATTTTTACACACTCCAGAGTGAACAAGGAGTTCCACTTGGATAATTCCCTATACTAGATTTTAGGATCATGACAAAAATTATTTTCATGCTAGGCTTGAAAAATATAGTTCATAACATGTGCATATGTAGTAAGCTTTCATGTGAAAATGACCTTTATATGCTAAAATGGAGAAAATTTCATATGTCATGTAGGCAAGTAGTCATGTATTCAATCTATCATATAACATGATGTTTCATGCTCAAAATAAAAATTATAACATGAATGTGGCATTTATCAATAAATTATAAATAACTTATTAAGATGTAAGTTAGATGTCAACTTACAAACTGTCCAAGTTTGGAAAAAATCGTAATGGCTGTAATAAGAGTCATACTAAGTTAGGATCTATACTATTTAAGGAAGATGTTCATAATCAAAAGGTTTCAAAAATAGACAAAAAATACTCATAGACTTTCAAAAATTGCCACTAATGCCTTAATTTCTCACTAATTGTAAACGAACTCCAAATTTAACTAAACTTCATAAACCTTATATTTTACATATTATAAAATAATATTTTTCCTTAGAATTCCAAAAATTAAAGTGGAACTAACCCAAACACACTCAACCCGTGGCATGCACTCTAGTTGATGCCTAAGTGTAATTTCAACTATTGAACCCTATGAATACATGCATATTCAATTTTCTTTAATTGCAAATAATCACTATAATCCTTAATTACATGTTAAGCTTAATCTTGGGTGAACAAATTCATCCCAACACTTAATCATGCTTAGAAACCTTAATCTCTATTAAAGTAGTCCTTAAGTATGTATGATATCTCTAAGTTTGGATAGTGAGATGAGATGAGATGAGATGAGATAAGATGAGATGATTTTAGATGAGTTAAAGAAAATATTATTAGAATATTATTTTAGGATTTGAAAGAATTCTTTATTATATTTTATATACAAATTTGAAAAAGTTGTAATGATGAAATGAGATGTGATGGGTTAAGAGTGTTTCTGTATCCAAACGTTAATCTTTTTCATCAAGAAAAGTTTCAAAAATTGGATTTAGACATGCATTTCTCTCCTTATCCCAAACATAAGGTCTTTTTTTCCTAAATGTTCATATTTCAAGCCTAAGTGAAATAAATCAAAACTTCACAAGTTAGCAAGATTTAACCAAACTGTGCATGCTTTGATGATCAACACAATATAGAAATTAAAATCTATCATGACATGTTTTCAACCTCAAATTTAAACGTTCAAAAATCATATCAAAAGAATGCTAACCTTAATGACGTGGTTTTGAATTTAAATCATACTAAAAATTAATTTAAATACTTAATCTACCCTTAATGATCCGGTTCTGAATTAAGCATGGTAAACTTTTCTAAATTCATCCAAAAATTACTTGAACACTTAAAACCACAACTTGACATGTAACTAAGATCTAGGGCAAGAAAACTCACAAATTTTGTGGCCTTATACAACTCCCAACACAAGAACTCAAGAACATCCAAGAATACTCACTCGGTTTTTACTCTTTTGTACTCTAAGGGAAGAAGATCTCTCAAGAACTCAAGAGGAGCTTTTAGAAAAGAGGTGTGGAGGAAATGAGGGGTTGAGGGGCTTTTTAGAGTGCTCAATGGAGGGGAGGGGCATGGGTCATGGCTTGCAAGAGTGGCTTGTGATTGGAGTAGGGCGGTGGTGGTGATGATGGCCTTCTTGCAACTTGTGTCATGCATTGTAGGGTGAATAGTGTTCTAAAATGTCATAATCTCATCTTGGTAGGTTCTACAAGGTTGCTAGAGGGGTAGAGCTGCCATGGTGTAGCATGGAAAAAGAGAGAAAAAACCAAGGCATGATGCCTGGCCATGATGTGTTGGGTATAGATCTAAAAACTGGGCAGTTTTCATTTTTGTTTTGTTTGCATCCCTTTGGTTTATCTCTATGGTTGTTTTGTGTAGGTATCAAGTCACTTCTTGAAGGTTTTTTTGGGTGGTAGAAGGTGGAGGGTTGGTTGCCATGTTATGATGATGGTGCAGCTCAAAGAAGAGGGTGTCATGGAGGGTGGTTGCTGAGTGGGGTTGTGCTCAAAAGCCATTCGGTTTTGGCCCTTCATGGGGGATGACTTGGAAGAAAGTATTATGTATGTATGTCCTCCATTGGAAGCCCTTTTTATCTATGCAAGTCACGATAAATTTATAATTGTCGTGATTTTATGCATAAGTGTTATGTTAGTTGTGCGACATATACATCAAGATATTTTATGAAAATCCATGATTTTATATAAAAAGTTATGCCTTAAAATATGTAAGAAAATTCATTATTTTTTTTTTATTAGAGAAAAGTCCTGATTTTATGTGAGTTATGCATCAAAATACTTATGAAAATTCATGATTTTATGTGAAGAGTTCTGCATTAAAAGATTAATGAAAAATCATGGTTTTATGTGTGGAAACATGTATGACAACATTTTATGAAAGATTACGATTTCAATTGAAATCTATGGTATGATAAGACAAGATATGACAAGAAAGTATGCATGTATGATTATGATGAAGTATGAATTTTGTCAAGATACGCAATGGCCTATATTTTGATATGAAGACAGTACCATATGTTATGGGTATATTGCATTGACAGGTTGTATATACTGGTAGTGCACCCAGTGAGTCCACGATCCACCAAAGCTCTCTACCTGCAATAAATAGAGATGGTGGTCTGATGTGCCTGAGGCACGTCCAATGCCTAAGTCAATGATACGTGGAATGAGTTACCACTAAGATTATGGTTCAATGAGTAGTTACCTGCACTCGTCACCTTCTTACTGTATATATAGGTGCAGAAGATTATCGATAAATACCAATGATGACTATCCCCTTGGGTCTGATCTTCTCATTTCTGTTATCACCTTATTCATTTGACATGATACTCACCTTGGAGATGTAGGGTTTATCCCAATTCCCTATATTGCTTATCTGTTATGTTATACTTGGCAGTTAACAAATAGAGTCATGTTGGCCCCCAAGACCGATTCAACGACCTCATTCCCTTTACTCATTAGGTTGGGCCTCCACACTGGGCCCGTTCCCTATAAAAGGCTATAAAGGGCCCTATGGTTACCCTGCTATTTTCCTTTGCATGGGCGTGAATGGAATTAAATGATTGATGGCGCTACCCCACTTGTCGATTAACCTTCCCATAACTTGGGCTATAATGTCATCGACAGTTTGTTGCACTGTCCCTCTCTAGATGTGTAACTGTCCACGCTTTGATGGTAATGTGCAAACGTGGTGGTTGTTAAATGGTTATTAACTGAGTAACGCCACTCTTTGGGCATGAATCTCGCAAACACCCTGCTTGATGGTTCATTTTCGAGGGGTATTGGAGATTTCAAAAGTCATGCATCTTCAAGACACATGTCTCCCAAGTTCAGCAAATCCCTCCTTTCCGTTATATCATTAGATTGTGTAATGATGTTTTTGTTAGACCCATTGATTTCTTTACTCGATCACATAAATGTCACTTTGCTACCCCATTCATAATCACATTTTTACTAATTTTCCCTCTTCTTACTTTTACCTTCACGTCTGTTTGCTTTTTCCCTCTTCTTCCCCAGTATTTCATTGTTCTTGTTACAAAACCCTAGCTCCCTTTGATTCTCAATGGCCCAACAAGGTTCTTCTCAAATTCCCACTCATGACACTCCTTCATCGGGTCCAAAATCATCCATTCAAAGAGACATTCCTTATTTTAAGGGTGTTGATTGGCACTCAGTTCTCACCATCGGGGACCTCACTAAGTTGAGGACTTCTTATGGGATTCCTGACTTCATGATTCTTGAACTCCCTCGTTGGGGTGTCGTCGATGAAAAAGGCTTTGCTGGGAAACTAGCCTTGCCAGCCTGTGCTTTCGTGCATGGCTTAAGACTTCCTTGTTGTCACCCGATGCAAGATGTTCTGATTTCTTGAAGTTGGTCAGTGCCAATTAGCAGAGAGTTCTTGATCACAAAGTAGTGTCTCTAGGGTGAGACTTTGCTGACCAAGTTGGAAGCGGGCATGGAGCGGGTTTCCATCCCTTCTCCTTTTTACTCGTCTTTCAAAGGGAAAGTGGGCATGAGGGATCTTTCCCTTGTAAGGAGGGCCTTTCCTTTAGGGAGGATAAAGGAAAGGAGGAACCTGCCATGGTGGAGCCTGTTCGCCGCATTTAGGAAGTTGGTGATGCTGAAGGAAGCGAGACCTCTACTAGCTTCACTGCTCTAGGTCCTTACTCTTTAGGTTCCCATCATGACTCGACACCAAGGAGTCGAGGGGAGAGGCTCGAAGGCTCCTCACGCCCCCTTAAAAGCAAATCTGTCGCAAACATGGTGGGTCAATTAAGAGGTTTCCTTTCTTTGGGACACCTTATTCTTCTCTTTCCTTGCCTTTTTTTTTTATCATTCAAATGTTTGTTAGTTGTAGGGTGTTGATGACCTGGTCACCTAGATCATTGCCGATCAGGCCAATTTGGAAGAGGACGAGGCGTATGTTTGCCTTTTGAGTGAAGAAAGCATTTGAGAAATGGAACCTTGAGAGGGACAATCTGGAGGTTCTCCTCAAGCAAGTGGATGGTTATGCCAACTCAATGGAGGGTGACGTGGACATTATCCATGAGGAGGTGTCTAGCCTTTGAGCTAACACTGCAGGAGGCTAATGCTTAGAACAATTTTGAGCTAACACTGTTGAGGACACTGGTGACAGCTAAACAGCACTACCTTGAACACCCTCTGCTTGATTGTGAGTGTTTAGACTCGTCTTTTGTATTTGAAGGGTCTCGGGGTGGTCTGACCTGTGTGCCCTTTGATTCACTGCGAGTCTTTGGACTCGTCTTTTGTGTTTGGAGGGACGGGATGGTCTAACCTTCGCACCCTTTTGCATTCACCTCTAGTCATTGGTCTTCTGACCTCCCCACCCTTTTGCCTTCACTTTTAGTCTTTGGACTCGTCTTCGGTGTTTGGAGGGTCGCAGGATCGTCTGACCTGTGCGCCCTTTGATTCACCATGAGTCTTTGGACCCTCCTACACGCCCTTTGATTCTCCGTGAGTTTTTAGACTCGTCTTTGGTGTTTGGAGGGTCACAAGTCGTCTAACATGCATGCCCTTTTATTCACTGCAAGTCTTTGGACTCGTCTTTGATATTTAGATAGTCGTGGGGTCATCTGACCTCCATGCCCTTCTGCATTCACTGTGAGTCTTTGGACTCGCTTTTGGTGTTTGGAGGGTCCTAGGTTCATTTGACCTGCGTGCCCTTTTTGTTTCTGAACACGCCTGTAAGGAGGGAAATAGTCGCCTTTATTTATTATTATTCACTGTAAAAAAAATACATAATCAAGGGTAAAATTTCTTCAGATGCTACTTATTCCAGGGATGCTGCAGTTCCTTCCTTTTGTCGTCCTTTAGTGGTATGACCCTGGTTGGTGCTAGCGATTACAGCATAGGACCCCTCCCAATGGGGCCAAGCTTTCCCTCCTCTTTTGTCGTTACCCTGGTTTGTTTCAGTACCAGGTCACTTGTCTTGAAGGTCCTAGGCCTGACCCTTTTATTGAAATAGTGTTCCATCTTTCTTTTGTTCAAGACTGCCTGGACCTCTGTTTCTTCCCTTTCTTCGTCCAAGAGGTTGAGGTGCTCTTCAAGTGCCTTGTCATTTTGTGGGGGGTTGAAATGGCAGGTGCAATAGGTGGTTAACCGAACCTCTACTAGGGACATTGCCTCATTCCCATACAGCAAAGTGAATGAAGTCAAAATGGATGACACGACATGACACCTATAGGACAGATCCCATTCACCTTGGCATACGAGAGTGAAGCAGTACCTCTCGTGGAAGTCAGTCTACCAAGTTATCGAACCCTCAATTTATCAGCATCCAAGAATGATGAAGCTATGGGAACAACTCAACCTTCTAGAGGAAAAGAGAGAGGCAATTGAAGTTAGAATGATACTTGACAAGAAAAAGGTAGAAACATTATTTCAACAAGAGAGTCAGACCCATGACATTCAAGATAGGAGACCTAGTGCTTAGAGAAAGCGGGGTCACCACAAAAGAAGAGGGCAAGTTCAGATCCCAATGGGAAGGACCATACATGGTAGTGGCCAACCACAGGCCTGGGTCGTACCGCTTGAAGGATAGCCAAGGCAAAGAACTACAACACCCTTGGAATGCAAAACACCTGAAGAAATTTTACCCTTGAATATATTAAATTCTTGATTTGTCAGAACTCTACTATTGAATTCTTGATTATATTTCATAGTAATTAAAGCGTCCATTTGGGCTAGTGTCGACCCACCAAAGGAAAAAGGATGCAGAGGTCAACACACTACTTGACCCTTAAACACCAATGACGAGTCTCAAGACTCGCGATGTTGAGGAAAAAGGGCATGGAGGTCAACAACCACACGACCCTTAAAGACCAGTGATGAGTCCAAAGACTTGCGGTACTTAAGAAAAAGGATACGGAGTTCAACA